>ONZH01002872.1:0-42557 GCA_900303285.1 Rhinella marina
CAGTAGTTTTTTTGGTTGGCTCCGAGGATATTTTGTGGCTCAGATCTGGACCCATTCATTTCTATGGGGCTGCAAAAGATGTGGACAGCACACCGTGTTCTGTCCGCATCCGTTGCTCCATGCCGCGGCCCCGCAAAAAGAATAGAACATGTCCTATTCTTGTCCTCAATTGTGGACAAGAATAGGCATTTCTATGATAGCCGCAACATGTGCGGTCCACAAATTGTGGAACACACATGGGCCGGTATTAGTGTTTCACAAAACACAGCCGTCGTGTGAAAGTAGCCTAATCTTGTATCCAGGTTAGAGGCTGTATTTCATTGTGTATCCAGGCTAGAGGCTGTATCTCATCTTGTATCCAGGCTAGAGGCCGTATCTCATCTTGTATCCAGGCTAGAGGCCATAACTCATCTTGTATCCAGGCTAGAGGCCGTATCTCATCTTGTATCCAGGCTAGAGGCCGTATCTCATCTTGTATCCAGGCTAGAGGCCGTATCTCATCTTGTATCCAGGCTAGAGGCTGTATCTCATCTTGTATCCAGGCTAGAGGACGTATCTCATCTTGTATCCAGGCTAGAGGCAGTATCTCATCTTGTATCCAGGCTAGAGGCCGTATCTCATCTTGTATCCAGGCTAGAGGACGTATGTCATCTTGTATCCAGACTAGAGGTAGCAGAACAGGGTCCTAGAGCCTCGTTTCAAATGCACAGTTTTCCACAATAAAGTTTTCCTCTCGCTCTAATATTGTACTCTCATATATATATATCATCATTACATTCAGACATAGAAAGTTTCATTTGATGCCAACAAACAGGGGATGAAGTGTTCAGTATATATAGCTTTATTATAACATTTAGGGGCACTAGGGTGGACGGGGATCAGTTCAGTAACTCCTTTAATGACAGGAAAGAACAACATAATAAGCAAAAACTAGCAGCTGTTATGGCTTGCTATCAGTACTGATGTGTCCATTCATAACTTTTCCCCAAATTTCATTAAGGGCTTCAATTTTGCACAATATAAGTTGAATACAATGTCACACAACATGCTACCAAATACTTCAAAGGATTTCACATCACAACTACTTGGTGGCCACCAGTGGCGTAACTACAACTAACTGGGCCCCACAGCAAATTTTTGAACAGGGCCCTCCCCCAGAAACTTCTTCGCAACCCCCAACTCACATGCAACCCTCAATCTTGTGGCTAGTCAAGATTGAGCTCTCCCAGACAAGGCCTGACAGCCACTCCATCCATTTCCTATAGTGTCACTGTATATAATGCCATTGTATAATACTGTTGAGGGGGGCCTGACAATAAAATCTTTTAGTCTCCCTCTTGAGGGGCCCCCTTGTGGGTCTGGGCCCCAAAGCAGCTGCTTTCCCTGCTTCCCCTATAGCTACGCCCCTGGTGGCCACACATAGACAAATATAGCATGAATATTTCCCTGGAGAGTATAGCAAAATCTTCTCAAGCAAAATATATTTGCATACCCTTGGTCAAGCCAAGAAGAAAGGTAAGGAAGGAGTCATCTGTAGGTTCATGTTTTTATAAAAGGAGAACTCCAATGGGGTCATTTATTAAGACTGTAGATTAGAGATGAGCGAGCATGCTTGTCCGAGCTTGGTGCTCGTTCGAGTATTATGGTACTCGTAAGTACTCGCTGCTCGGACGAGTATCTCGCCATGCTCGAGGAAATGGCAACTTCCGCATTGTGCATTTTTGGCGCCTATAAACTCAGCCAATCACAAGCCAGGAGACTCTGCGGTACACCCAGCATCACGTGGGGCCCTTACATGTCGATAGCAGGGGTTGGCTGGCCCGATCAGGTGACCCTGGAATATACTAGTGACTGGCCGCGGTGCTCGGCTCAGATGCTGTCTGGATGTCGTTAGGGATAGAGCTGCTGCCTTTCAGGGACAGTGTTAGGGCCTGCATTTAGTTCTCTGTTAGGCAGGAATCACCCACAAAGAACCCAACAGCCCTTCTAAGGGCTACAAGACATTTTTTTTTTTTGTCTCCTGGCTGGCAGGCTGGCACTAGTAGTGCAGCTATCGCTATATATAACCCTTTTTTTTTTTTTATTGTTATATCTCAGTGATACGTAATCAAATACGGTCTTTTGCTTTTACTGATACAGCTACATTAGAAAAATCTCTGTGCGACATTTGTCTGGGTTGCAGTCAAAATAGCCACCGTCAGCAGAGGCTGAGTTTGCTCTCTGATAGTTTCTGCACGTCACGTTAAAAAAAATATATATAAAAAAAAATATATAAAAAAATAATTTTTTTGTTTTATCTCAGTGATACAAATCCATTTCACACAGCTGTGTGTAACCATTCTGTGTGTCACAGTTCAGCTGTTCAGTCACCACAATCCGTATTTTTTGTCCAGGTGACACATTCTGTACGTCACGTCAGTGAAAAAGGTCTTTTGCTCTCACTTTTACAGCTACATTACAAAAATCTCTGTGAGACATTTGTCTGGGTTGCAATTAAGCAGACCAAGTTTGCCTAATCTAATAGTTTCCGTGTAATTCTCCATACTGCACGGTACGTAATAACATACGTAATTTTGCTCTTACTTATCCACCTATATATTTTCTTGTTCAAATTGAACAAGTTTGTGGGTTTCAGTACAGCAGGCCCATTTATTTTATTTTTTTTATATAATACACTTATATACTGAAAATGTTGAACCCCAGGGCTAAGGGTCGAGGACGAGGGAGTGGGCATTCAATTACTGCAGGGGGCAGAGGCCGTGGTCCTGGGCAGGGTGAGACAGTACCTGCTGATGAGTGAGCTGTGGAACGCCGCAGAGCTACACTCCCTAGCTTCATGTCTCAACTTACAGGGACACGTGGTAGAGCACTGTTGATACCACAACAGTGCGAACAGCTGATGTCGTGGATTGCGGACAATGCTTCAAGTAATTTGTCCACCAGTCAGTCTTCTATGCAGTCCACCCACGTTACCCAAGGGAGCACTCCTCTGGCTCCTCCACCACAACCTCCTTCCCCCCAGTCTGCCCCCTCCCAGGAAAATTTGGAATGCGATCCGGCATACTCTCAGGAACTGTTTTCTGGACCCTTCCCAAAGTCACAAACCACTTCTCAGGTTGCTGCTGACCTCGTTCCCGATGCCCAAGTTTTCCAACTGTCGCAGTCTGTGGTGTGATGATGATGATGACAATGTTGACTTAGTGGAAGAAGTTTGTAAAGAGGTGTCGGACGATGAGGAGACACGGTTGTCAGACAGTGGTGAAGTTGTTGTCAGGGCAGGAAGTCCGAGGGGGGAGCAGACTGAGGAATCGGAGGATGACGAGGTGACTGACCCAAGCTGGGTTGATATGCCGAGTGAAGACAGTGCTTCTGAGGCGGAGACGAGTGCTGCACCAGAACAGGTTGGAAGAGGCAGTGGTGTGGCCAGAGGGAGAAGCAGGGCCAGAGCTGGTGCATCAGCAGCAACTGTTTCACGTAGTGAAGCTCCCGTGGCGAGGCCTAGATGTTCGCAAGTCTGGAGGTTCTTTAAAGAAAGTGAGGATGACCGACGGACTGTGGTGTGCAACCTGTGCCACACCAGGATCAGCAGGGGTGCCACCACTACTAGCCTAACCACCACCAACATGCGCAGGCATATGAGTGCTAAACACCCCACTCAATGGAACCAAGGCCGTTCACCTCCTGTGGGTCCCACCACTGCTTCTTCCCCTTTGTCACTCGCTGCCTCTGCTAGTCAACCCCCTGCCCAGGACCCTGGCACGAATGCCTCCCGCTGGAAAACCACACCTTCGCCTCCACGATCCTCCACAGCGTCCACCAATGTGTCATAGCGCAGCGGTCAGCTGTCTTTACAGCAGACGCTGGAGCGCAAGAGGAAATACAGTTCCATCCACCCAAATGCCCAAGCCCTCAACGTCCACATCCCCAAATTGCTGAGCCTGGAGATGCTGCCCTATAGGCTGGTAGAGACTGAGGCCTTTCGCAATCTCATGACGGTGGCTGCCCCTCGGTATTCGGTCCCCAGCCGCCACTATTTTTCCCGATGTGCCGTCCCAGCCCTACACCAGCACGTGTCACAGAACATCATCCGTGCCCTGACCAACGCTGTTTCTGAGGAGGACCATGGACACGTGGACAAGTGCTGCCGGGCAGGGACACTATATCTCACTGATGGCACATTGGGTTAATTTGGTGGAGGCTGGGACCGAGACTGACCCTGGGGCCGCTCATGTACTGCCCACACCGAGGATTGCGGGGCCTACCTCGGTCATGGTTTCTCAGACGTACTATGCCTCCTCCTGGACCCCTCCTCCTCCTCCACCGAATTACCATCCGTGGGCACGGCGCCTTCAGTCGGTAGCTCTAGGCGCAGCAGCAGTGCCGTGGGTAAGCGCCAACAGGCGGTGCTGAAATTGCTGAGCTTAGGTGACAAAAGGCACACCGCCCAAGAGCTGTTACAGGGCATCACGGCGCAGACCGATGTGTGGCTGGCACCGCTGAACCTCAAGCCAGGCATGGTTGTGTGTGACAACGGGCGTAACTTGGTGGCAGCTCTGCAACTTGGCAGACTGACACATGTGCCATGCCTGGCTACGTGTTCAATCTAATAGTTCAGCGGTTCTTCAAGACATACCCCAATCTGTCTAATTTCCTCACCAAGGTGCGCCGCATCTGTGCGCATTTCCGCAAGTCGACCACAGATGCTGCCACTCTCAGGGCAGCGCAGCGCCGCCTACAACTGCCTGCTCACCGACTGTTGTGCGACGTGCCCACAAGATGGAATTCGACATTAAACATCCAGAGTTTACCAACAGCGCAGAGCGATTGTAGACTGCCAGATGGTCAGCGGCGATGTCGTCATTCTCAGCCTCACCATCCCGCTGCTTTGCCTGTTGAAAAACTCACTGCTCAGCATGAAGTCGGATGCTTTGCGCTTGTCACAAGAGACGGTGGAGGAAGATACGTCACTTGATAGCCAGAGCACCCTCCGGTCTGTTTCTCAGCGCGTATTGGAGGAGGGGGATGAGGATGAGGAGGAAGAGAAGGAGAATGTCTGCGAGACAAAAGAGGGTACCAATGCTCAGTCCTTCTTAACTCTTGAGCGTGTATGGGCTGAAGAGGAGGAGGAGGAAATGGAGAGTCAGGCCAGTGAGGAGAGGGAATTCTTGCGTGTTGGGACTCTGGCGCACATGGCAGACTTCATGTTAGGCTGCCTATCCCGTGACCCTCGCGTTATAAGAATTTTTTCAAACACCGATTACTGGGTGTTCACTCTCCTGGACCCACGGTACAAGCAGAACCTTTCCACTCTCATCCCTGCAGAGGAAAGGAGTATGAGAGTGAATAGATATCAACAGGCCCTGGTGCACAAGCTGAAACAATTCTTCCCATCTGACGCCGCTAGCGGCAGAGGGCATGGTTCTGTGGGCCAAGTAGCGGGGGAGAGGAGCCGAGCAGGCAGCTTGTCCAGCACTGGCAGGGGAACGCTCTCCAAGGGCCTTTGCCAGTTTTATGTCACCCCAGCAAGACACTGTCACCTGTCCCCAGTCTAGGCAGAGTAGGGGGGAGCTGTACAGAAAGATGGTGAGGGAGTACCTAGCTGACCATACCAACGTCCGTAGCGATCACTATGCTCCATACAACTACTGGGTTTCAAAGCTGGACACGTGGCCTGAACTGGCGCTGTACGCCTTGGAGGTGCTGGCCTGCCCTGCCGCTAGCGTGCTGTCAGAGCGGGTATTCAGTGCAGCTGGTGGCGTCATCACCGATAAGCGTACACGCCTGTCAACTGACAGCGCTGACAGGCTGACGCTTATTAAAATGAACAAAGCCTGGATTTCACCGGAATTCAAATCTCCTCCGGGGAAAGCAGCTAAAGATTTACATTACTTATGTATCCGATTCCTCTTCTCTACTCCTCCTACTCCTCCTCCTCCTCCTTGTCGTCTTTGCCTAACACTGACCAAAAAAACGCCTTTTTTTAGAGGTCCAACTGGCACTCTTTTACCACAATTTTTCAGGAGGGCCCCCTACAGGCCCTCTCTTCAAACAATTTTTCCGGAGGTCCACCTACAGGCCCTCTCTCTAAATAATTTTTCCGGAGGTCCACCTACAGGCCCTCTCTCCAAACAATTTTTCCGGAGGTCCACCTACATGCCCTCTCTCCAAACAATTTTTCCGGAGGTCCACCTACATGCCCTCTCTCCAAACAATTTTTCCGGAGGTCCACCTACATGCCCTCTCTCCAAACAATTTTTCCGGAGGTCCATCTACAGGCCCTCTCTCCAAACAATTTTTCCGAAGGTCCACCTACAGGCCCTCTCTCCAAACAATGTTTCAGGAGCGTCAAACAGACAGTCCAAAACAATTTTTCAGGATGCGCAAGTACTGACATTTAAAAAAAAAAAATTTTTGCTGAGGGTAGACTTTATGTACTCCGAAAAGAAAAAACATTTTGGAGGCTCAACAAAAGCCATTTCACTGCATTCTCAGTCGGACAAAGTCATTGGTGGTGTAACCGCCATGCTGTGTCAGGGTAAATTTTTGGGTGCTTCACCAGCTACCGAATACTAACTCAGTCACTCTGTTGTCACCGCCGCCATACAGGGCCACGAAAAACGTTTATGTGGTTCGCCTGCTCCCGCAGTGTCACTCGCTCACTCTGTTGTCACCACCATAGTGGTTTGCACTATAGCAGCCCAAGTCTGCACATTCCCCTTTTTATCTCCAAGTGATCTATACTGCACGTCACGTAATAAAATAGGTTCTTTTGCTCTCAGTGATACAAATCCATTTCATAAAATCCTTTCTTTCTCTTTAACTGATCTATACTGAACGTCACTTTTAAAAATACGTCTTTTTCTTCTCTTTCTCTCTCTCCAAACTATTTTTCCGGATAGGTGCCATATACGGTATTAAACTGAGAAGAATACATTGAACACATGCCACACTTGATCAATCTCATAGTTGACAACTGTACCGGTTGATGCTAAATTTTTAAGTTGGGGTCCTGCGTCGTCATTCGAACTCCATCCGGCTGTTGTCACCACCACACACACTAGCCAAGGGGGCACTCCTCTGGCTCTTCCTGCTCAACCTCCTTCCCCCCACCTACAGGCCCTCTCTCCAAACAATTTACCCGGGTAGGGGACATATTAGATATTGTACAGATTTTTTTTTGGTTCTTCTTTTAATTGCCTTCTGCGATAGTGCGATAGACGGGAATCGAACCTGGGTCAACTGCTTGGGAAGCAGCTATGTTTACCACTTTACCACCAACAGCCACAGCAACTGATAAGAACAGATACTAAACTTGATGTAAGCCAACATTTCGACAATCGATAACCCGAAACGGGTCCGCCGTCGAGCCCGGCGTTCGGCCACCCTGAGCATTTCACATACTCTGACCGAGTCTGACCCTGGGGCCGCTCATGTACTGCCCACTTGGAGGATTGAGGGGCCTACCTCGTTCACGGTTTGTCAGAATTACTATGCCACTTTTTCCAACCCCTCCTTCTCCACCTTTGAATTACCATCCGTGCTTCACCTCCTGCTACCTCAGTCTAACTTGGTCACTCTGTTGTCACCGCCATGCTGCGTCAGGCTAAATTTTTGGGTGGCTCACCTGCTACCTCATGTAACTTGGTCACTTGTTGGTGTCACCGCCATGCTGTGTCAGGCTTATGCCTGCATCGTGTGGCTGGGGATAGGAGAGCAGTGCCAGCATGGGCATGGGTGATGGACCTTCGTTGCACCTAGTTGGGTGCTTCCCTATATATTGCCACCATGCCAGCCATGGGCTGTACATTAACTAATAACAGGGAAAACAAAAAAAATATTTTACAGAATGGTCAACTACAGACACTCCTAAACAATTTTTTAGGAGGGTCAACTTCGGACACTCCAAAACAAATTTTTGGGAGGCTCGCCTACAGACATTTGACTGCTACCTCAATCTAACTTGGTCACTTGTTGGTGTCACTACGCTGTCACCATGATGTGTCAGGCTTATGCCTGCGTAGTGGGGCGGGGGATAGCACAGCAGTGCCAGCATGAGCAGTGGTGTCACCTGCAGGCGGTGATGGACCTTCGTTGCACCTAGTTGGATGCTTCCCTAACATGTGATGCCTCGCCTTTCTTGGTCTGGGTGAGCACAATTGCCATGAGGGTAACCACCAGGCTGTTGCAGGAGAATTTGGGGTAATGGTGGGATTAGGCAGCCTCAGAGGCATCCATGCATGCTGCCCCTGCTGTTTCCTGTCCATTTCCGTGGTGTTTCCATCATTTTCTGATGTTTCCAGGTTTTCACCCAGCCTTCCCTAGGCAGAGCCTTGGTCCCCTGCAAAAATGCTCGAGTCTCCCATTGACTTCAATGGGGTTTGTTACTTGAAACGAGCACCCGAGCATCGGGAAAAGTTTGACTCGAATAACGAGCACCCGAGCATTTTAGTGCTCGCTCATCTCTACTGTAGATGTATGCTCCGGTCTTAATACCCCTTGTTATGTAGAGGCGCAGATTCACAGATAATTAGCAGGTGACCTAGACTCTTATCATATTGAATGGGCTTGCCTGTGATGCCCCTGACTAAAATAATAATAATAATAATAATAATAATAATAATCTGTAACCTGTATTTAACATATTGCATGGCAACAATTACAACTCAGTTCACCATTTTTTAAATTTGCACATATTGTAATGCAAAAAAAAAGTCTAACCCTATTTGATGTACAGTTCTTGTACAATTTAATTTGTAAATGTCTTCTCATATATTTCCATCATGTTTGTTTATAGTGAAAACACCTGGGAGGTTTTGTGCAGTTTCAAACCACAGAAATAAGTGGTGGCTTAGACTGGCACTTGCTAATTAGCAGATTATGTTGCCTTGGTTGCTGCACCGTACTAAAAATGGAATATATTTGCTATATGCATATAGGATGATAGCTTAAAGCTTACAGTTTTGCAGCATCAACTGAGAGATAATTAGCAGATGACTAAGACTGGTACTTGCTTATTATCTGTCCAGTATTTCATTATAACTTTGTCTACATAATAAGTTTATCAAATATTTTTTTTTCTAAAAGAGTCTGACCTTACTCCATGGCCTTGTTTCCTTATCCTTATCCTTTATTTATTCTTCTTATGTGGATCCCTGATTCCTTGTTTCTCCTGAGGGGCTGCCCCATCTCCCTTGTCTTAATGTCTATTTTTTTATCAGTGAGTCTGTTATGGTTTTTTCTCATGCTTGCAGCTATAATCTTCATGAATTTTTCATGGCTTCTTGTCAGGATACCCCAGTGCACAATGATGAAGATAAGAAGGCTGACTATGTTCTTCAAAACTTGCTGGATTACCAAGAGGGCAATAGAAATAGGGAGTTTGAAGCCTTCTGTGTTTTTTTTTTTTTTATTTATTTTATTTCAAGCACTGTGCGGTACTTGTCCAATTTTAGCAGGTAGAAATCGTATGTTTTCTTGTAAGTATCTGGATAAGTGTCACCGTGGATCTTTTTGATGTCATTTCATGTTCATTTCACGGAGTATAACCAAAGGACTCTAAATGCTGAAAATAATCCACCTGCTTAACAACGAGGTGAAAAAATATTCATCCCCTTCCAGATGTCTTGTTTTATGACATATTTGTCACAGAATCTTTCTCGAGTTGAGTCACAGATTTGGCAATTTTCCAATATTTCCTCTTAAGATTTTGGAGGCTAAAAAAGCATTCATATTTTAGACTCCCTTGTCTTAAATGGAGGCAGAGTAACTACTGTTCAATATGATGCTATGTTCCATATTATGGACCCTTGGCAATTTTTTCTTATGGATTCCACTGAGCTTCATATGAGGTCAGAAGCATATGTTTACATATTATAGATCTGTGTTATGGAGCAATGCCTCTCACCGCCCGTAGGGCATGTGCATGCTTGTTCAACTCTTAAAGAGCCAGCATGTACACCCTAATCTTCCCTGGCTGATGGATGGCTACTCTGGGGTACTTAATGCATTTTCCCTCATACGAAGGTGCCTGAGCAATAGGTTCTAGTATGCTAGTTTCCTGCAAAGGTGTGCCGACAGCTTGTTTACCTGTGCTGTGTACTGACTTCTGCCTGATTTCTGGATTCAACCCTTCACTGTGTGATCTTACTCTTCCAGTTCTTCATACTGACCTTTAGCTGCCTGTCCTAACCTTGGACTGTTCATCACATTAGACGTTCTCCACCTGCCTGAATTCAGCCTGTTCCTGACTACAGGTTTGCCTGATCCCTCAGTGCTCTGTACTAGTGTCTCTTGACACCTGTGGGTTAGCACTCAAATGAACAAAGACTACTCTAAAAGCCTCATTCACACGTCAGTGTTTTGGTCAGTGATTTCCATCAGTGACTGTGAGCTGAAACCAGGATTGGAGCCTCCACAGATATAAGGTATAAGAGAAAGATCTGCTCCTGTTCAGTGTTTAGAGCCGCACCTCGTTTCGGATCGCAATCACTGATGGAAATCACTGACCAAAACAATGACTTGTGAATGAGGCATAAGAGGTAGCAGCCTGGTGGTCCCCCTGCAGCAAAGTCCTGATCCCTGTATAGAGTTTAAAGGGTAAATCCCTGAGGGTCCACTACTTAGATAATGCCCTTAGGAGTAGACTGAAGCCAAATCTGTTCAATTGACAAAGCAGATCCACTTTGTTTCAGTTTGTAGAACTAGATCTGTAGTACCGCTGTGTGCTTGAGCTCTAATACTCTGAATATCTTGGACCTGGAAAATCTATACTACCATCGGTAGACAGAAATCAGGTTCATGAATTGAAGAAGGCCACCCTCTCATCTACTGTAAGGTCTCCTTTCAATGTCTGTTTACCTCCTAGTAAGATACATCAACTGGCCCCATGTTAGGCAAAATCTAAATCTACTTAATTTTTGTTTTTAATATTTAAAAAATCTTCAATCAATAACTTTCCTCGTTAAAGAGGTTTTCTGAGATTTTAATATTGATGACCTATCCTTAGGCCATCAATATTAGAGGAGGTGTACAGAATTATGAAATGATGTAACTTTTTTCGGGATCCATGCCACACCAGTCCACAGGTTGTCTGTGTATTGCAGCTCAGCTCCACTGAAGTAGGTGAGGCATAGCTGCAATACCTCATACAACCTCTGAACAGGCAGGGGACTGGTTTTGGAAAGAAGCAGCATTTGTTTTTATAATTTTGTGCAACCCCTTTAAAATCCTGGAAAGGCTGATAAAGCTGTACCTAGGAAATTGAATTCTTTGAAAGTACATGATAGATTGTTATTAGTATAATTTCACCCCTAAATGAAGATTCCAGGGTAGTTTTTAAGTACCCTATTAACCCTGCTTATAGAATCACTCCAGCTTTTAGTAGAAGAATGTCTCCTTTAATGGGATTTTCCGGTTTGCGTCAACATATTTTAAAATAATCATTTATGATAGGTAGCTGAAATTTTGTAATTGAAATTTTCTTTCTTTCTTTCTTTCTTTCTGGCTCCTATCTCCTGTTCCGGGCTCTGTCACATGACCATGTCCATGCAGCTCTTCCTTATTTCTTGTGATGTTATGTTGATAGGATAGTGTGTACGTGACTGGCTGGGTGGGAGGAGCTATAAACTAGCTGGGCAACGTTAGGGGCGGTGCTGGAGGTGTGGCAGAGAATGAAGAAATGTATAATGGATACAGGAATAGGAAATGCTACATACAGGATGGAAAGAAACCAGAGGGATTGTTTTTTATGGGGAAAGTGGGTTCCATTTTGAAATAAAAACATGGGAAGGATGTAAACGAGGTAATAAACTACATGAGCATACATCTGTTAAAAAACCATAGTAATCCCCAAAAATCCGTTTTGAGGAGGTTGGCTCACAACAAAAATCCCATTCCATATGCCTCATTGGGGCACATAGATGTCATAAAGATGGGTATCACTCTCGGAGGGGTGTGTAGCTAACAAAAAGCAGGTTTTGTGGACCCGTGCCTATACTATACTATGTGATTGTCCATTCATTTGAATAGGCACCATGTAATACCAGATTTCTCCTTTAGAAGGTGCTGCAGGGGTTATGTGACATGTGCCACCCTCCAGGGCCGATCATGTACCAGGTTTATAGAACTGCAGAGTGGTGTGGTGTGGCCCCAATAGTTCTCTGTGTGTCACGGTGCTCCTACCTGCATACCGTCGCTCCTCAGGGTTACGCTCCGAAACAATAAAGGGGAGAGTAACGGTGGAGGTGGAGAAATAGTCAAGTCCAGCTTTACTTGAATCAACTTGCATCAGTACAAGAAGTGGTGTTTCTCTTGGTTCCAGCAGGTTTTGGCATAAACTGGCAGGCAAACATGAATATTCTGCTTTAT
Organism: Rhinella marina; assembly: GCA_900303285.1. NCBI lineage: Eukaryota > Metazoa > Chordata > Amphibia > Anura > Bufonidae > Rhinella > Rhinella marina. Next base: position 12,367 of record ONZH01002872.1, read on the forward strand.
CTCTCCCTCTCTACTGGCTAAACTCGGCTTTATTCTGGCAGCTGGACTTTAGGACTGTTCTAGTATCTCTGGAGTGGGGTGCCTTTGGCTGTTGATGCCTTCATGACACTCTGTCTGTAAATCTGTAAGGAGTCATGTGGCTCTACTTGTTGCCACTGCTTCATCTTGGCACATCTGCATCTGACTAGACACTCCCTGCCACCCCTCCCTTGGTAGGAAACAGAACTGTCCCACTTCTGCGCAAAAGGGGGAGAACGGAATGGTAAGTTCCATTCTATCTAAAGAACTCTCTGCCATATACGCTTCCACCTGCTGGTGAACCAGGCATATTACATGTACATAGCAGTTACATAGGAAGATTATGAATGCACAATGAGGTATTATATACAGTATTTTTCGCTTTATAAGATGCACTTTTTCCCCCAAAAGTAGGAGGAAAATGACTGTGCGTCTTATAAAGCGAATACTAGTGAGCACTTCCATTATGGAAGCGCTCACTAGTATGTAGTAGGTGCCGGGATCCCCATCAGACCTCAGATCAGCCCACCCAGCCACATAAGGATAAAATAAAAAAGTCTCTCATCTCTCCTGCGCCGCAGCTCCGCTCCAAGTCCGGCGCTCCTCTGTCTTCTTCTGTCGGTGCTGCACTGTCACCTGACTGCGTGCAGCATCAGGTCAGAGTGCGCGCACTATGTCCTGATGCTGTACGTGGTCAGAATAGTGCAGCGCCACAGAAGAAGAAGAGGAGTGCCAGACCCGGAGCGGAGCTGCGGCGCAGGAGAGGTGAGAGACTTTTTTATTTTATCTTTATGGGGCCTGATCTGAGGTCTGATGGGGCAGAGTGGGCTGATATTGGGGGCACAGTGGGCTGATTGGGGGCTGATGGGCTGATCTGAGGTCTGAAGGGGCAGAGTGGGCTGATTTTGGGGGCACAGTGGGCTGATTGGGGGCTGATGGAGCAGAGTGGGCTGATATGGGGGCACAGTGGGCTGATCTGAGGTCTGATGGGGGCACAGTAGGCTGATATGGGGGCTGATGGGGGTCTGACATGGAGGGCTGATATGGGGGTCTGATGTGATGTCCTGAAATTTATGGGGGGTCTGATATGAGGTCTGATGAAAAATATTTTTTTCTTATTTTTCTACTCTAAAATCTGGGGTGCGTTTTATAATCAGGTGCGTGTTATAAAGCGAAAAATACGGTATGTACGGTAACCTACAAATTTAGAAGCAAGACTGCAGAGATGATTGCTTTATTGTGCCTAGTGACACTGTCCAGTAATTTAGTTTTTCCTTATTACCACTAATTGCCATGCTGGCCACAGTTTCCTGTTAGTACAGGTGAAGCAGGACACTTTGCTGCAATCCACATGCAGTAACCACAGTTTGGCCACAACTGGTACCAGCAGCCCAAAATTTAAAATGGTAATGAAATTGGTAATTATTTTGGTTTCTGAAATAATGTTGACATCGTTACAGGATATGGCTCTCATTACAAGTTTCTAAAAGGGTTGTCTTAGGCAGACCACCATGTCCATATCCCTTAGTATCTCTATCTATGAGTCCCCTTAAAGGCTGTCATGAACTACTACATTTAGCTATCTGACATTGATGTCCAAATAAACCAAAGAATGTTGGCTAATCTTGGAATCAGGGTCCAACTGGCCAATCGAAGGATTTTGGTTCTGAAAAGATCATAAGACTGAGACACAAGAATGTCCCACAGGTCTGTTAGTAGACAACCCTAGGGTTTATTGCATTTTCAGAGGCATAATTTGAAACTCTCGGGCTCCAATACAAAATTTGCAACTCCACTGCTTTGTGCCATTTTAGTACTGGTGTCTTCTTAGGTGACGGGGGAGGGGGGGGGGCTATGGGCCTCCTCTATCGACAGGGCTTATTCGACTGCTAGCTCTTCACCCCTACAGATATACTCCAGCCCTTTTGCATTAGCGTAAAGCAAGACCACAGATATACTGTAGTGTGGAGAGATGAAGCACCATGAGGCTGTTCATGTCTATGGAGCAGTAGGGTTCTTCTCTTCTCTACGTGTTATGGGATAAAGTCACCATCCTGCTTAAACACTGATTAAAGGAAATCCATACACTGCAGTAGCAAGCCAGTGATTTGTTGAATTCCTTCTGGGTACACAGACATTAAAAGTTACAAATGCAGAACTCTCCGGCAATCTATATGTCTACAAACTAATTCTCAGCTACTTGTCAGGATAATCATTTGTAGTCTTCAAACATTTTAACTCGCTGGCCACCAGAGGTATAATCAATCATGGCAAATTCAAAAATCATGTACAAATATGATAGGCACACTCCTTATCTGGTATGTATTTTTGTGTGCTGTTCACCAATGGTTACAATAATGATTATTTTACAAAACAGTATTTCTGGTAATTATGAAAACATGCATTTATTAATTTAAAACTTTTAAATAAATTTATGAAAATTAGTAAAAATGATACATACATAAACAGGATCCTGTGTAAAAATATGTATAATAGATGTGTACAAAAAGGTGTTAGAATAATAAAATAAAAATAATAAACATAAAATCACATGTAGAAACAATAGAGCTATGTACACTGTATTAATATATCCCTGGGAATACAGTATAGGAAATTAGGCAATATAGGCAAGGGATGGCTATGACAGCTGAAATCTATATTCACAGGCAGTATCTGTATTATAACGTGGTATTGGAATAAATTGTGTATTTGATGGAGGTATAGCGCCAAACCCCTACATTATCCATCCACTGGTAAACATCTTATGACATGATGATGCCGCAATATAGATAGATATAATATCCGCCGGTAAGTATCTTAAAATCTTGTAAGCTTTTATACGCTTTTGAGTCGCAATATAGTCACTCTGTATTGTATACAATATTGTATCACAATGTGTTATTGAGGTAACACACTGTTTTTTGGTACGTTACCCGCCTGTAGATCTGGGGCTGAAACTTCTGTATCTGCCGGCCGGCTTCTCTTTCTGTTCTCCCAAGCGGCGTCCCACGTGGGTGTTCGCGGTCTTTTGTTCCCTTGAAGTGGTGCGCTAAAGATGTTGAGAGCGCTGTGTCCCCGTTTGCTTTAGGGGTGTGCGGGTAGCGTAGTTGTATGCGGGTAGCGTAATTGTTCACTGCTTTACTTGGTAAGTGAATGACAGTTCCTTGGGATATATTTGGAGCTCCGTTTGATGTCTCAAATTGCAAGTCTTTTATCAAGCCAAACGCGTTTCAGGGCTTCATCACAATGCCCCTTCCTCAGTGGTTAGTAGACTTGCAACTGAATCTGATTGTTTTAAATAGTCTGTGAACCCCTGTTGGTAATGGGGGTTGTGTAAGTTCTGGACTGGATCGTCCTGTATTCCCTTTCTGAACGGACGAAGATATTCATTCAATGTAATGGATGCATGTATACAAATATACAGAAAATATATGTGTACAAAAATGGAATAGCAGGTGAAACATGTATATATACAAATGGACAGTAGGTCCATAATAGACTGAACACTAAGGAGTTCATCAAGTAAATAGCTTTCCCATATATACCGTATTTTTCGCTTTATAAGACGCACCCGAAGATAAGACGCACCCCAGATTTTAGAGTAGGAAAATAAGAAAAAAATATTTTTCATCAGACCACATATCTGACCCCCCATAAATTTCAGGACATCACATCAGGCCCCCATCAGACCTCAGATCAGCCCAGCATTCCCCCATCAGACCTCAGATCAGCCCAGCGTTCCCCCATCAGACCTCAGATCAGCCCAGCGTTCCCCCATCAGACCTCAGATCAGCCCAGCGTTCCCCCATCAGACCTCAGATCAGCCCAGCGTTCCCCCATCAGACCTCAGATCAGCCCAGCGTTCCCCCATCAGACCTCAGATCAGCCCAGCGTTCCCCCATCAGACCTCAGATCAGCCCAGCGTAACCCATCAGACCTCAGACCAGCCCAGTGTAACCCATCAGACCTCAGACCAGCCCACAGTGCCCCCATGAGACCACTCTGTGCCCCCATCAGACCTCAGACCAGCCCACAGTGCCCCCATTAGACCACTCTGTGCCCCCATCAGACCTCAGACCAGCTCACAGTGCCCCCATTAGACCACTCTGTGCCCCCATCAGACCTCAGACCAGCTCAGTGCTCCATTAGACCACTCTGTGCCCCCATCAGACCTCAGACCAGCTCACAGCGCCCCCATTAGACCAATCTGTGCCCCCATCAGACCTCAGACCAGCTCACAGTGCCCCCATTAGACCACTCTGTGCCCCCATCAGACCTCAGAACAGCTCACAGTGCCCCCATTAGACCAATCTGTGCCCCCATCAGACCTCAGACCAGCTCACAGTGCCCCCATTAGACCACTCTGTGCCCCCATCAGACCTCAGACCAGCTCACAGTGCCCCCAGTAGACCACTCTGTGCCCCCATCAGACCTCAGATCAGCCCAGCGTGCCCCATAACAATAAAATAAAAAAACTTCACTTACCTGTCCAGCGCCCCGGCTCCGCTCCGGCGCTCCTTAGGCTTTCCGGCCCGACGCTGCACTGTCACCTGACTGCGTGCAGCGTCAGGTCATAGTGCGCGCACTACGTCCTGACGCTGTACGCGTTTAGGACAGTGCAGCGCCGGGCCGGGAAGCCTGAGGAGCCGCGGCAGGACAAGTAAGTGAAGTTTTTTATTTTATTGCTATGGTGCACGCTGGTCTGATCTGAGGTCTGATGGGGGGGGGGGTCCCGGCCCCCCGGCAGCTAAAACATACAAGTGAGCGCTTCCATAATGGAAGCGCTCACTTGTATTCGTTTTATAAGACGCACTGCAATTTTCCCCCTACTTTTGGGGGAAAAAAAGTGCGTCTTATAAAGCGAAAAATACGGTATATATGTATTACTCTGTAAGACAGTTGTCTTTCTTCTATATAAGGTGGACAATATATGGTTGTTGATCATAACAACACAAAATATTAATTTTCTATTTCAAATCAGGAATAGACTTGTGTATATATGGATATGCAATTTTTTCATGTTTTGTAGCGATGTTAATTATTTAGATTATTTGTACAGTATTGTGATTATTTGTTTTCTATTTTTTATTGTTTTTTTCTTGTTTTTTTCATTGTTTCCCTATTTTTCTTTTTTGTTCTATTCTTTTTCTTTCTTCTTAGGTGGATCTATTAGTATCATCTGACACCCTTATTGACAATGGGTAAGTATATTGATCATAGTCTTGTTGGTTGTTATAAATAAGTAAGCTCATAACCTGTTCTATATTCAATGTTGTCTTTTGTTCTAGTGTTGGTTTGGAGGGATGTGGTTGGGATGGGGGCCCCACGAGGAGGAGAGATCGGAGTGCTGGAAAACAGCCCGACTCCGATGTCTCGTCTCTGGAAGGCACCCAGCCCTAAGTCTTCAAGATCTATAGAAAACCGAACAATTCAAGTTCTGAATTGAGTCCTGCTGGGGTAAGTGTGTTGAATTCAAATATTCTTTTCGATTCCAATCTTGACATATGTTTAATATGGTTTCCTCCCCTCCACTATTTGTGTACTTTCTCCAGTGCTATGTATATGAGTCCTGTGGGGTCTTGGTTGTGATAATCCTTAAAATGCTTGGACACTGTGTGTAGTTTGTATCCTTTCCTAATGTTGTTAATGTGTTCTGCAATTCGTGTTTTAAGCATTCTTTTTGTGCGTCCTATGTATTGTTTTTTACAAGTGCATTGTAGTAAATATATTACATCTGTTGTGTGACATGTCAGGCATTCCCTAATGGTATGTTTGTGTTTGTTTTGGGTGGAAGATATTTCTGTTGTCTTCCTTGTAAATTTCGTTAGTTTACAATTATTGCACAATCCACATCTGAAAAAACCTGCTATATCTAACCATGTTTTCCTAGTTTTAATCTGTGCGTGTTTTATTGATGGTGCTACTTTTATACCTAAATTTTCAGCCTTTGTGTATGTGATGGATGGTTTGTTTGAAATCAATGGACCTATCGTTTTGTCCTCGTTTAGTATATGCCAATGTTTTTGTATGATTTTTTCTATTGTTTTGTGTTGTGTATTGTATGGAAGTATTATTCTGAAGTTATTTTCTTGTTTTATTGTTTTTTTGTTTGTATTGAAAAATGAGTCTCTGTCCATCTCTTTTACTTTCTGTAATGATGTTTCGAGTAGATGTTTTGGGTATTCTTTTTTCATAAATTGTTCACTTAATATCTCAGCTTCTTCTTCAAATCTACTTTGTTCTGAGCAATTCCTTTTTAAACGTCTATATTGATTGACAGGGACATTCAAGAGCCATCTTGGAAGATGGCAGCTTGTGAAAAGTATGTAACTATTTTTCATAACATCCTTTTGATATGTGCTACATATTAATTTTTCTTCCTGTATTTTAATGCAAAGATCTAGGAACTCAATTTGTGTATCATATATTTTAGTGGTAAAAGTGAGATTGTAGCTATTAGTGATCAAGTTATTGATGAATCTGTCTAATTCCTCCTTGGAATCTTTCCATATGAAGATGATGTCGTCTATATATCGTCGCCAGAGGACCAGACTCGTCCCCAGTTTGGGACATATGATGTCCTCTTCCCATTGGGCCATGAATATATTTGCATAACTGGGGGCGAATCTGGTCCCCATAGCATTATACTTGAAAAATAACCTGTTAGTTGCTGCTAATATACCTTTTTACAGCGGCCTAAATCTAAACACTTCATGGGTCTCCTGTGCAGCAAAGAACAGGAGAGACGCACAAAAAGTACCAATCCAGGCTGCTTAACTCTTAGGATCCGATTTTCGGTTTTGCGTTTTCATGTTTCTTCCCTATTTTCCTTGAGCCATAACTTTTTCTGTTCACGTAGCAGTATGAGGGCATATTTTTGTGGGACAAGTTGTATTTTTTAATGCCACCATTTAATATGGCATACATTGTAGAGGGAAGCGGGAAAAATTAAATCCAGTTGGGGTGGAATTGGAAAAAAAAAAAACAATTCCTCCACCTTTTTACTGGTTTTGTTCCTACGGCGTTCCCTTTGTGACAAAACTTACCTATGCCCTTTGTTTTCTGTGTCAGTACAATTACAATGATACCACATATGTATAGGTTTTTTTAAGTCGCTACAACTGCTCAGTTTTAGGGAGTATGATGCTCTGGCTGGCAGATTATGGCCCCAAACAGTCTCTCACAAGGTTACTTTCCCCAGCAATACTCACTCAAACCTCTGGACATTGTTTCTCAGGATCCAGTGAAGCTGGGGCTGTATTTTCCCTTTTCCAAAATGGCTGCCACTTCTACTTCCTGTAGGGGTACAGTCGATTTCTTTGTCCTCCTGGGAATTTGTACTCAGCACTTTAGCTCCTTCCGCTGCAAGAATGGTTCCTCTGTGGAGGCGGGCCATTTGTTCCCTCCCCTTTTCTGGTTGGATGTCTCCTAATACATGAGGCATAAATGCAAGATGGCCAATTAACCTCTGTTTTGCCACAGTACTGCAACTGATGCAGATTCACACTCTCCAGCAGCAAGTATATGCAATAGAGTCACTTGTAGGGGGTTTTACACTTCAACAGGGATAAGGAACAAAAGTCTATATCCTGTTTGTGATGCAAAAAATTACAACGTGCCACCTCCGAGGGACGATCATGTCCAAGGTGTATAGGAATGGCTTAGTGGTGTGGTGTGGCCCCAATAGTTTTCTGTGTGTATCACTGTGCTCCTACCTGGATAGCATTGATTCCCAGGGTTTGGCTATGAAGAACAAAGCAGACATAGTAGAGCTGGAGAGGGTTCAGAGGAGGGCAACTAAAGTAATAACTGGAATGGGTGGACTACAGTACTCAGAAAGATAATCAAAATTAGGGTTATTCACTTTAGAAAAAAGACAACTTAGAGGGGTGATCTAATAACAATGTATAAATATATCAGGGGTCAGTACAGAGATCTCTCCCATCCTCTATTTATCCCCAGGACTGTGACTGTGACGAGGGGACATCCTCTGCATCTGGAGGAAAGAAGGTTTGTACATAAACATAGAAGAGGATTCTTTACGGTAAGAGCAGTGAGACTATGGAACTCTCTGCCTGAGGAGGTGGTGATGGTAAGTTCACTATAAGAGATCAGGAGGGGCCTGGATGTATTTCTGGAGGGTAATAATATTACAGGTTATAGTTACTAGAGAGGGGTCGTTGATCCAGGGAGTTATTCTGATGTCTGATTGGAGTCGGGAAGGAATTTTTTCCCCTAAAGTGAGGAAAATTGGCTTCTACCTCACAGGGTTTTTTTGCCTTCCTCTGGATCAACTTGCAGGATAACAGGCCGAACTCCGATGGATGGATGTCTTTTTTCGGCCTTATAAATTATGTTACTATGTATTAATGGTGGAGGTGGAGAATAAGTTGATAAGTCCAGACAATATTAAGGCTTTCTCTCAGTTACAGCAGGCTTTGCCATAAATTGACAGAGAAACTTGAGTACTCTGCTTTCTCTCACTGCTGTGCTAAACTTAGCTCTATTCTGGCAGCTGGACTTAAGGTCTGTTCTGGTATGTCTGGAGAGGGGTGCCATTAGCGGTTGACCCCCTCATGACAATCTGTAGCTGAATCTGCAAGGAGGCCTGGTGCTCTATGAGCTGCTTCTCTCTGGAGGAAGGAACCTTCTCCTCGCTGCTACATCATGGTACGTCTACATCTGATGACACCCTGGCTTAGAGTGACTAGACACTTCCTGCTGCCCCTCCCTTGGTAGGAAATGGGACTAGCCCACTTCTGCCCAAAAGCCTTCCATTCTATCTAACGATCTCTCTGCCATATATCCACTGCCACCTGCTGGTGACCCAGGCATATAACATGTACATAACAGTTTCAGAGCAATAATATTAATGCACAATGACAAAGGACCTGGAATAAATAGACAGATGACATTGTGGTTAGTAATTAAAAACAGTGGCAGGGTGTAGGAATGGTAATACCACTCTGGCGCTCTACAAAATAAAAAACAAATATGTTTAAATTTGCTCAGCCTGGTGTACATACATAAAAAAATGTATACTCACCTCATTGATCCCCCATAGCTCCCGTTCCGTGGTTAACCAGTCCTACACCATTCACCAGTCCCTGCTGCAGATGACTCCCATGTACAGGGACATGTGACCACTGCAGCTACCAAGAAAAAAAAAAAAATACACCACCAACCACAAGCTTCACTTCTGAGGTCCAGATGCGCTCCCCTATCAGAGCTGTGTCCAACCACTTCATTTAAAGATCCACATGAAAGAAAGGAGTCAGGACCCCAGGAAAGGAAACAGCATTATTTTTCCTTTCCTCTGATGCTGCCTCCATCTTTTCATGTGGACCACTGCACCTAGCCACTGTCTGTAGTGGGTCACTGCTGAAGATAGTGATTGGCTGCAAAAGTCACATGTTCCGGAGATGGGATGTCTTCACTACAACAGGAAGTGGAAAACGGTGCAGAGCCAGGAAGCCTCAATGAAGTGAGTATAACTTTATTATTTATTAACACAAGGCTCAGTTGATTTTAACATATTTTTCCCCCAGGACAACCTAGGCTCCATAGCAGATGCTGTGCTTGCTTCCTTTAGACTAATGTGTATGGCCCCTTTAAAGAGGTTATTAGGTAACCCAGACTTGGGGGTTACTGCAATGATTTGTAATGAAATGCTTTTGTTCATGTTATGTGGCACTTCATGCTATACACTTTGTACACCAGCAGATGGGTTACAGCTGGCAGTGGTTGGCAACAGGAATGGGACTTACCACCCCATTCCTTTCCCCTCGGTAGCAGTGAGGCGGCCTGACTTCCTTCCAAGGGCGAGGCAGAGCTAGTTAGAGAGAGTGTGAGGAGTGAGGGAGCATACAGGTCCCACTCTTCCAGGCCTGAGGACCACAGTGTCAGCTCATCTGGGAAGACAGCTACTCCAGTGAGCCTGAAGGGTCCCAGGCTACAGAAATCTTGTAAAGAATAGCATATTTATTGTCAGCAGAGTAAACAAGCAATCAAGCTATACAGACTTTGCCGCAAGGTGAGGGGAAACACGTTAAGACACCACCACAGTTAAGCCTGCATCATACAGCGAACACCTAAAGCCATAAGCCATAGTTTTTGTGGGGCATCCCCTTTAACTGTAACCTTTAAGCCTCATTCACACGTCCGTGTCCGTGCTCAAATCCGTGAGCAGGTGGTCAGTGAGGCATCCGTGAAGCTGTCCGTGTTGGGTCCGTGGGTCCCTGTTTTGCCATCCGTCTTTCACTGACACTGAACAGCTGAAAAGTAATTTTCAAAGCATCTCTTCTTAATGATCCGTGAAACACGGATGCAACACTGATGACATCTGTGAGGGATCCGTGGTTTTCACTGACTCATTGACTATAATGGGCGTGAGGGATCCAGGAACACAGATCAAGATAGGACATGCATCCGTGCTAAAAACACTGACCCATGGACCGTGCTAAAACACTGATGTCTGAATACACACATTGAAATGAATGGGGACGTGTGCTGTCCGTGGAGAACACGTACAGCACACGTCCGTGAAACACTGACGTGTGAATGAGGCTTTAACCTTCATTCTCCATGAGGGCCCCTATTAGCAGTATCTGAGGGATCCCAGCAGTCAGACTCCCAGGGCATTGATCACCAGTCCTGTGGGTAAATAGTTTTTGTGGGGCAACCCCTTTAACTGTAACCTTTAACCCCCATGAGGGCCCCAATTAGCAGCATTTAGGATGGAATTATTAGCAATTGACCTTGAACGGCGAGCTGATCTTGTAGAGAAGTTACGACAAACCTGTGAGAAGAATCCCACATTATTTATGGGCAGCGTGAATGATTATTACCTGACATTAAATCTCGTTGTCGCTGGGGTTTTGTTCTCAGTAATAAATATACAGTCATCTCTAAGCTGCGGCAAATGAATTTCAGCAGCTCCTTAGAAACTAATATTATAAAGTCTTAAGGTTACACTGACAGTTCATTACTGAAAGAAGGAAGTTGTTTTATTTGGCTTTTTTTTCTTCTTTCGCTGAAGTGTAATTTATGTTCGGAACTAAATATTTTGCCCTCGGACTACATAATAACACAGGACGATTTTCTCATTTGCAATAATCCATGTGCCAATCAAAGGCAGGAGTAAGATGGCGTTTTATTTTATGAGTGGGTAGCGTTTCGCTTTTTGAAATGAAGGCATTATGACAAATAATCGCACTTCCATTAGTGTCTGGTTATTGTAAAATGTCATAAAGCGTTATTAAGTGCGGGCGGCATTATCAGAGTAAATAGGCAGTAAATGTTATGTCCTATTTTATGCACCTATGCTAGGAGTGCAAGGGAAAGACGTCAAGACCTTGCTACTGTTAATGGGAAGACAAAGTAACTACTTTGCTAGTGTGGCATACAGCAAGATTTCCAAGCTGTGGCTCTCCAGCTGTTGAGAAACTACAACCTACAGCATGCTCTGATAGCCTGTGGTCAGGGTTTATAGTTCGACCACGTTCGGAGTTGCAGTGGCATGCCTTCCCTGGAAGCTCTGAATTCCTTCCTTTGTTCCTTCTCATGCAACCACCACTAGGGGGAGCTCAGTGCATTCAATGGTAATTGTATACATTCCCTTGCACTAAGCTCCCCCTAGTGGTGGCTTCGGGCAGTCAGTTTCATGATAAATTGCATAAGGGAAGCAGCAGATATAGAATCATAAGCAGGGATTTATCAGTGTATTCATACCAGTTATCTGGTGTAAAATTATTAAGAAAAACTACACAAAATAAAACATTTTGAGCAGAAATCTCATGGTCAGAGGGGAACATACAAAATTTTGACATATGGCCCTATGAAATCTGTGTACACCCGTGGACATAGGTTATATAAAGTAATCAGATAATTTGGAGACTATTTGCATTTTAAGGAGCAATTTACTAATGGCTTCCGGGCACTCTGACCACCGACATACCCTCTGACCATTGTGACATCACAGCTTTGTGATGTCACAGGGTATGCTCAAATGACCATACTGAGCATGTGATGTCATAAATCTGTGATGTCACAGGGTATATAAAGCGTAATAGGGCCCGGAAGCCATTTGCAATCCGCTCCTTACTAGAGGAAGATACCAACACAACTTTACCATGCCATGTGGCACGAGCAGATTCAGCAGTGCGCCTCGAAGGAGGCGTAGATACCGGAGGAAGAGTGCCTATAAGCACCAGGACAGAAAAGGTACCGCCATATCACCTCCTGCCCCCTATACACCTCGCTTCAGGCTGGGGATGCAGCACTTGCCATAATCTTTAGACTGAATCTCATTGTCCATTTTCTTACAGTTCACAGACGCAGACGTCGTCGTCACTAAAGCCAATGTGTATGAAGAAGGAGAAGAATGTCTCCCGCTAACAGTCATCAGTCACTGGAAGATCCAACAATAGCAATTATCGATAAGCATCAGGAGACGTTCCCTAATAAACCTAAGGAGCAGAATTGAGTGTCTTGTGATAATTAGACATGATTTGGCCGGTTCGCCAAATTTTCCAAAAAGATTTGATCCGAATTCATTTGTGGTGAATCACGTTAAAAACATCTACTGTATTTCCTGGCTGCAGAGAGCCTGTATAGTGGTGTAGAACCCTGTGCCTTGCAGTAACATGCATAGGGAGTCCACTGTGGTAGTGAAACAATACTGTATGACACGCAGATGACAGGCGTCGCTCTTAGAATCACTGCACACTTAACGTATTTGGGCAGTTATGGGGCCAAAACTGACCAAATAAATCAATCGGGTCAATGTTGGCGCCAGCTATAGAGAACCGTGCAGAGGCCCAAGATCCTACTATAGCGCGAAAGAGAGCCCTCTTTTTACACCAATTCACCAATTACATAGATTTCTACAGAACCTGTTCTATTACACGCTTATACAAGTAGAGCCCCCCGACAGAGTGGAGAGGATGTCAGCAGTAAGTTTATGTTGATGTCACTGATTATTTTGCACTTCATCTGATCCGTCAGACAGAATGAGAAGTTCCAGTGACAGAGTGGTTAGTTGGCAGCAGCATGCGGAGACCACAGAGTGGCCCAATGACAGAGTGTGGAGGTGGCAGCAGCATAAAGAGGCCACAGAGTGGCACAGTGACAGAGTTTGGAGGTGGCAGCAGCAGCATCAGGAGGAGGCCACAAAGTGGCATACTGACAGAGTGTGGAAGTGGCAGCAGCATCTGGAGGAGGCCACAGAGTAGCACAATGACAGAGCATAGAGGTGGCAGAAGCAGCATCAGGAGACCTGAGTGGTGATGTGGCAGCAGCATCAAGAGGCCACAGAGTGGCACACTGACAGAGTGTGGAGGTGGCAGCAGCAGCATCAGGAGACCTGAGTGGTGAGGTTGCAGTAGCATCAGGAGGCCACAGAGTGGCACATTGACAGAGGGTGGAGGTGGAGGTGGCAGCAGCAGCATCAGGAGACCTGAGTGGTGAGGTGGCAGTAGCATAAGGAGACCACAGAGTGACCCAGTGACAGAGTGGGTAGGTGGGTGGCAATAACAATACCTGATGACAGTGGGTGTAAGAAGGTGCACTTGGCATCAGATGTGTGGCAGCAATTGGGTGGCAACATCAGAATAGTAGCTGAGGCAGGTAGCCAGAAGAAACCGGTCTCTTTTGTCAAGGCTTGGCTTATCCAGCCTGATTCATCTTGACAAAGGTCAGTCTCTCCACATGTTGGGTGGACAGGTGAGTTCTTCTTGGGGTAACTATGGCCCCCACCACACTAAACACCCTCTCTGATACCACTACTGGCCGAGCAGGACAGCTTTACCAGTTGCGGCCACAAATCCAGTTTGGCTGCCAAGTAGTCCAGCGGATCTTCAATGTGGGGTGGCTGGGTGCTGTCTAAGTATGTCCCCACCTGCTGGTTCAGGTCCTGCTCCAGGTCTAGCTGCTGCTGGTTGGTAGTAGTTTCTTCACTATGCGGGTGAAGAAAGCTGCTCATCATCGACTCTAGACTCAAGTTGCTGCTGATGAAGCTGGTACTGCTCCAACTCCCCCCACCCTGCCACAGCAGCCATAGCAGTGGAACGTGAGAGCGGCAGCGGCCAACTGACTACATAGGATGTCTCTATAGTAGTTCAGTTTGTCCTCCCTCTCAGCGGGTGTAAAAAAAGGCCCCCATTTTTGACTGGGGGTCATCCCTCTGCCGAATAGTGACAATTCGGCTGTCACTATGCAAGCAAATGAGCATGCATCAGGCCATTTGCGCAAGTGACTCGGAGGGACTCCCTGCCTCCATCTCCACTGCATACTGCCACCGTGTGTCTGGGTCCTCTGCCTCGTCTTTCTCATCGCCCTGTAGCTCCTCTGGCTGCTCCTGCTCCTCCTCTTCTGCCACCTGTGTAGCAAAACCACCCATTTCACTACACATTACTTGTGCTCCAATGTCCTGCTCCTCCAGTTCAGCCCACACAGGGCTCATGTGGCCGTGAGATGTAGTCGCCACATCTTCTGTCCCCTGACCAGCAAGACTTACCAGCATCTTTTCCAGGGCATAAAGCAGTGAAATGACATTGTTCATCCCGTAGTCCTGGAGACTGACAAATAAAGTAGCCTCTGTCCATGTGTATCATGAAGAAATTGTTTATGGCTAGTGTTGAGCGAGCATGCTCTGCCGAGCATGCCTACGCTCGGGTCCGCTCGGTGTTCGGCCGAACACCGAGTGTACTCGAGTGCAATGCGCGAATCTCTTCCCCACACTGTAATATTGATTTGTATGCTACGTATGTATGCGTACGAATTGTATGCTAATGCGTACGAATTTGTATGCTAATGTGTACGGTAATTCAGTTAATTAGCATACAGTAATTCAGTTAATTAGCATACTTTTACGAGTGAAAGGAGTAAAAGAGGAGAAGTCGCGATTCTGACCTTTTTCTATTAACCAGACACCCTCCCCTCTTCCGAGCGGGGGGTGCCTGGTTTAGTTCCATTGACTAACATTATGCTCGGGTGCTCAGCCGAGCACTCAAGCAACCCCTAGTGCTCGGCCAGAGCACCCGAGCACAGAGGTGCTCGCTCAACACAATTTATGGCCTTTCTCTGTTCGTACAGTCAGTCCAACATATGGAGGGTGGAATTCCAACTGATGGAAACGTATATCAGCCTATGTTGAGGGATGCCGTTCTGCCGCTGCAGCTCAAGGAGGGTGTGCTTGGAGGTGTATGAGTGGCTGAAGTGCATGCAAAGTTTCCTGGCCATTTTTAGGATGTCTTGCAGATGGGTGGAAGACTTCAGGAACTGCTTGACAACCAGATTGAACACATGACCCATGCAGGGCGCATGGCTCAGCCTTCCTTGACACAACGCTGACACCATCTTCTTCCCGTTGTCGGTCACCATGGTTCCGATTTTAAGTTGTCGCAAGAAAGCCAGGATTCGATTTCTTGATGAAGGACACTGAGCAGTTCCTCCCCTGTTTGACTCCGTTCGCCCAGGCAAACGAGGTGTACACCGCCATGCCCTACACATGTGGTATGCTGGAGGGGCACTGTGAATTGTCCCTGCAGTGGAGGCTGCGGACACGGTCGAGGATGAGGAGGCAGAGTTGGACATTGTAGCAGGACCAACTGCGTGAGAACGTGGATGTGGAAACGGTGCCACCTGGCCAAGTTGCTGGTGTGGCTGGACAGGAACCACTTTTCCCAGTGGGCCATAAAGGACATGTATTGTCCTTGACCGTAGTTACAGCCCCACACGTACGTGCACTTTGGCAGACACCGACAGGCTCAAGGACTGGCCCACCTTCTGTTGTACACACATGTGCAGGGCTGGTACTGCCTTTTTGGCAAAGAAAAGTCCACTACTTGGAAAGGGAGGACTGCAGTACCAGCAACTTGGCCAGGAGCACGTTAAGCTTCTGCATCATTGGATGAGTGCACACATACTGTTGTCTCTTGGCAATCGCTTTGGTGATCGATTGCTGACGGAATGACTGATGAGGAGTAGGAGGAGCAGGAGCATCAGGACCAGCAGTTGATGGGAAGGACAGACAGCACCCTTCGGCTGAGGTGGTGGAGCCTTGACTGAATGAAATCGGGTGTGTGCCACTGGGTGATGCAGCGGCTGCTGCGGCAGGCTGGACCACCACATTGGAGCCACGGTGCTCCAAGGCCACTTTATGGTGGTGCTGCATATGTTGACACTTGGCCATGATGCCAATATTTGAACCCTGGCCACGCTTCACCTTCTGCCCACGGATTCAGCAAATGGCTAGGTTCACCTCCTCCGGCGGCTTAACAAAAAACTGCCACAATGCTGAGTAGGTGATTTTACCCCCAACACTCCACACTGACTGACTGCTATCGCCACTGCCTCCGTGAACCCCTGCACCACTACTTTCCAGGCAGGTAGGCTCCTGCGAAGCGGGTGGTCTACCTTGGGCATGTTTGGCTCCCGACCTCCCACTGCTGCCACCCTGCTGATTTCTGGCCATGCTAGCGACTTGCTGGCTCCGCCACTGCCTCACATGCAAGCTGCCACCCTCTTCTCCCGATGATGATGAAGGCCCTAATTCACCTGGCTCCCAAGTGCGATCGGCTACATCATCGAGTACTCTCTGCACGTCACTGATGTCCTCTTCAACGGTCTGTGGGTCAGGAGCCTGACTGCTCGCAACACCAGCTCCCACACCACTCTCCTCATCACTACTTGCCTGACTAACGGAGAAAGCTGCGGATGTCTCCTCCACATCTTGGCTGGTCAGTAGCTGCTGACTGTCCTCTAGTAGCTCATCCTCGCTGTAAAGCATATAATACTTGTCTGGCTGAGGGAACAGAAAAGGACAGAGGCAGGTTGAGGACAGGTGAGGGCACAGGGCCTGGTCTCAGGCCATGCCAACTAAGGGTTGTGTCTCTGATGAACCCATCGACTCTTGGCTGGGGGTGTCTGATGTCACTTGGGACGAAGTCGAAGACTGAGTCAGGCGTTCGAGAACCGCTGGGTTGCTGGTCAAGACACGACCGCTAGATGACACCAGGAGCTCAGGCCTCTCAAAGTGACCCCTGCTGCCACGCCCCCTTACTCTGCGCCAGAAACATTTAGGCCTCTGCCACTCCCCTGTCACTTCTCTGTCTGATATACTGTTAGATCAAATAAATAAATAAAAAGGAAATTAATAAGCCCTTAAAAAGGCTGTAATTTTGTTACTTGATCACACAACGGCTAATAATTTCCCCAAATACACTCCCAAAAAGGCTTTAAAACATATAACTGCACCACTGAATGGCAAATAATACTTTTTTTCCCACTATTACACCCCAAAAAAGGCTGTACTTGTGTTACTTCACTGCTGAACGGCAAATAATTTTTTTTTTCCCACAAAATACACCCCAAAAAGGCTTAAGGACATATAACTGCACCTCACAAGAGCTAATAATACTTTTTTTTCACTAATACACCCCAAAAAAGGTTTTAAAACATATAACTGCACCGCTGAACGGCTAATAATACTTTTTTTCCACTAATACACACCACAAAAAGGCTGTACTTTTGTCACTTCACCGCACAACGGCTAATAAGCCTTTTTTCCACTAATACACCCAAAAAAAGACTTTAGAACATATAGCTGCACCGCTGAACAGCTAATAATACTTTTTTTTTCCACTACAGTATTTTTCGCTTTATAAGACGCACCTGATGATAAGACACACCCCAGAGTAGGAAAATAAGAAAAAAATATTTTTCATCGCACCTCATATCAGACCAATTTCAGGACATCACATCAGACCCCCATATCAGCCCTCCATGTCACACCCCCATCAGACCTCAGATTAGCCCATCAGCCCCATATCAGCCCACTGGGCCCCCATCAGACCTCAGATCATCCCACTGTGCCCCCATAAGACCTCAGATCAGCCCCCATATCACCCCACTGTGCCCCCAATATCAGCCCACTCTGTCCCATCAGACCTCAGATCAGCCCATCAGCCCCAATATTACCCGACTGTGCCCCCATCAGACCTCAGATCAGCCCACCCAGCCCCATAAGGATAAAATAAAAACTCGGTAATACACCCCAAAAAAGGCTTTAGAATATATAACTGCACTGCACAAGGGCTAACAAGACGTACACATATTTCCAAGTAATACATCCTGTTAATGGCTGTATCACACAACACTGGCACCCCAATACCACACAAGGTTTGCTGGAATTACAGAGGTATAATCTATTGCAAACCTGAAAGCAGCAGTGTAATAGCAATTTGGATCACTAGTTAGTGCAGCAAGGTGTAATTGTTCCTGTTTCACAGGCAGTACACTCCCCTATTGGACACTGTTTATTTTCTATAGTGTCAAATAATTCCTCCCTATACTTTTCTACACTTCTTTCCCTGCTCTTATATTCAACCAAATACAAGTTTTAAAGTCTTTCCTTGCACCATCCCCAGAGCCTGCTGATGTCTCTCCCTGCACTAAGCACACTGGAAAATGGCAGAATCCAAAGTGGCTGAGGCTATTTATAGGGCTGTGACATCGCAGGGCTGTCTGGCTGCTGATTGGCTGCATGCATGGCATTGTGGGTGATCCCTTGTTCCCAGAGTTCTTTGCCCCATGTCCTAACACGTGCAGCAGCCATTTTAGGAAAATATGCGATTTGATACTTTGAAGGGTGAGGAAATTCGGATTCAGTGCGAATCAAATTTTCCCTGAAATTCGGATCGAATTCCACTTCATCAACTTCGATTCGCTCATCTCTAGTGATAATCTTAGAATCAGTAGATGTGGGGATGGAGAGAAGGATGGAGTTTCCAAAGATGGGATCTAGACAGTTCTCCTCAGTTTCACCAAACCGATTGTTCCAATTACAGACAGTTGACAGAATCGGGGATAAGCGCTGCTCTGGTCCTGCTTAGCGCTGCCATTATTGTACAGTGCAGCTCCACTTGCCCCAGTCCATTGTGAATAAGGAAAAAACCGCTTACAGTTCATCCATGAAGCCTCCTCCTCTGGTTGTTCTGGTGCTGGGATCCGCAGGACTGGCTATTGTTTTCTATGGGGTGGCAGCTAACTATGAGATATGCCGCTAGCCAGTGTCACTCCAGGGATGGGATACTGGGCTGGATGTTGTACAGGTGTGGGGGATGCTCTAGTTGTGCGCCAGAGTTTCCAAGGAGCAAGCCCCACCATCAACATGGACCTTCCATAGAGCTCGGACAGTAAAGGGAGGAGGACGGTGACATACCAGAGCAACACAGGATAGCAAGGTCCCCTGACTCTTCTCTTCCCCCACTCAGCAGCCCCTATCCTGTCCTCTACTTACTGAATGGCTCCCCCTCCATTACTGTATGTTATAGATGAGTGCATCCAAGTATGAAACGTGCAGCCACAAAATGGCACGTTTCAAAATGGGTTATTTTTAAAAGCATCCTAATATCTAATTGTGAGAGGTACCTACCGTATGGGAATAAAAGGTTCACTGAGGAAAATAAACTGTCAGATAAAATGCAGAATATAAAAGTAAATTCCCCTTTAAAAATGCCCTGTCTGACCCAGGAAGAAGTACAGCAGCGTCTTAAAAAGATTAAAATAGACAAATCGGCAGGAC
This sequence comes from Rhinella marina, assembly GCA_900303285.1. Taxonomy (NCBI): domain Eukaryota; kingdom Metazoa; phylum Chordata; class Amphibia; order Anura; family Bufonidae; genus Rhinella; species Rhinella marina. Next base: position 31,970 of record ONZH01002872.1, read on the forward strand.
CAGATGGCATACACCCCCGTATCCTAAGAGAATTAAGTAATGTCATCGCCAGACCCTTATTTCTGATATTTAAGGACTCTATACTGACGGGGAGTGTTCCACAGGATTGGCGCATTGCTAATGTGGTGCCAATATTCAAAGAGGGTCCAAAAACAGAGCCTGGGAACTATAGGCCGGTAAGTTTAACTATTGTTGTGGGTAAACTGTTTGAGGGTTTTCTAAGAGATGCTATCTTGGAGTACCTCAATGAAAATAAGCAAATAACTCCATATCAGCATGGCTTCATGAGGGATCGGTCATGTCAAACTAATTTAATCAGTTTCTATGAGGAGGTAAGTTCTAGACTGGACCGCGGCGAATCAATGGATGTCGTATATCTGGACTTCTCCAAAGCATTTGACACGGTACCACATAAAAGGTTAGTATATAAAATGAGAATGCTTGGACTGGGAGAAAATGTCTGTATGTGGGTAAGTAACTGGCTCAGTGAGAGAAAACAGAGGGTGGTTATTAACGGTACATACTCAGATTGGGTCACTGTCACTAGTGGGGTACCACAGGGGTCAGTACTGGGCCCTATTCTCTTCAATATATTTATTAATAATCTTGTAGAAGGCTTGCACAGTAAAATATCAATTTTTGCAGATGACACTAAACTGTGTAAAGTAATTAACACAGAAAGGACAGTACACTGCTACAGATGGATCTGGATAGACTGGAGGCTTGGGCAGAGAAGTAGCAGATGAGGTTTAACACTGACTAATGTAAGGTTATTAGAGATGAGCGAGCACTAAAATGCTCGGGTGCTCGTTATTCGAGTCGAATTTTTCCCGATGCTTGGGTGCTCGAACCCCATTGAAGTCAATGGGAGACTCGAGCATTTTTTGCAGGGGACCGGAGCTCTGCATAGGGAAGGTTGTGTGAAAACCTGGAAACCTCAGAAAATGATGGAAACACCACGGAAATGGACAGGAAACAGCAGGGGCAGCATGCATGGATGCCTCTGAGGCTGCCTAATCGTACCATTATGCCAAATTCTGGGCAACAGCCTGGTGGTGACCCTCAAGACAATTGTGCTGACCCAGACCAAGATGGGCAAGGCACATGCCCATCACATGTTAGTAAAGCACACAACTAGGTGCAGCGAAGGTCCATCACCGCCTGCGGGTGACACCACTGCCCATGCTGGCACTGCTGTCCTATCCCCCGCCCCACAACGCAGGCATAAGCCTGACACAGCGTGGTGACAGCTTGGTGACCAAGTTAGATTGAGGTAGCAGGTGAACCACCCAGAAATTTACCCTGACACAGCATGGTGGTCAACCCAGAGTGACCAAGTGAGACTGAGGTAGCAGGTGAAGCACTTAAAATTTTACCCTGACACGGAATGACGGTGAACGTCAGACGCCGCCTGCATGAGATTAGGGATAGAGCTGCTGTCTGTCAGGGAGAGTGTTAGGGCCTCAATTTAGATTTTGGTTAGGCAGGAATCACCCACGAAGAACCCAACAGCCCTTCTAAGGGCTACAAGCACCTTTTTTTTGGCTCCTCCTGGCTGCTGCATTAGATTAGGGATAGAGCTGCTGTCTGTCAGGGAGAGTCTTAGGGCCTCAATTTAGATGTTGGTTAGGCAGGAATCACCCACAAAGAACCAAACGGTCCTTCTAAGGGCTACAACGACCTTTTTTTTGGTCCTCCTCTCGGCTGCTAGCTGGGACTTGTAGTGCAGCTACCGCCATCTTGGCTGCACACTGGGTTGGTAAGCCTAGTCAAGACAGTGCTTCTGAGGGGGAGGCAAGTGCAGCACCAGAACAGGTTGGAAGAGGCAGTGGTGTGGCCAGAGGGAGAAGCAGGGCCAGAGCAAGTAGATCAGCAACTGTTTCACGGAGTGAAGCTCCCATCCCAAGGCCTAGATGTTCGCAAGTCTGGAGGTTCTTTAAAGAAAGTGAGGATGACCGATGGACTGTGGTGTGCAACCTGTGCCACACCAGGATCAGCAGGGGAGCCACCACTACCAGCCTAACCACTACCAGCATGCGCAGGCATATGAGTGCTAAACACACGACTCAATGGAACCAAGGCCATTCACCTCCTGCGGATCACACCATTGCTTCTTCCCCTGTGTCACATGCTGGCTCGGCGAGTCAACCCCCTGCCCAGGACCCCAGCACGAGCGCCTCCCACCCTACAACCACCCCTTCACCTCCACGATCCTCCACAGTGTCCACCAATGTGTCCCAGCGCAGCCTTCAGCTGTCTTTGCATCGGACATTGGAGCGCAAACGCAAATACAATTCCACCCACCCACATGCACAAGCCCTAAACGTCCACATTTTCAAACTGCTGAGCCTGGAGATGCTGCGATATAGACTGGTAGAGACTGAGGCTTTCCGCAACCTGATGGCAGTGGCTGTCCCTCGGTACTTGGTCCCCCACTATTTTTCACAATGTGCCGTCCTAGCCCTACACCAGCATGTGTCAGAGAACATCATCCGTGCCCTGACCAACGCGGTTACTGAGAAGGTCCACCTAACCACGGACACGTGGACAAGTGCTGGCAGGCAGGGACACTATATCTCCCTGACGGCATATTGGGTTAACTTGGTGGAGGCTTGGACCGAGTCTGACCCTGGGGCCGCTCATGTGCTGCCCACACTGAAGATTGCGGGGCCTACCTCGGTCACGGTTTCTCAGACTTATTATGTCTCTTCCTCCAACCCCTCCTCCTCCTCCTACTCTCAAATACAATCTGTGAGCACGGCGCCTTCAGTCGGTAGCTCTAGGCGCAGCAGCACTGCCGTGGGTAAGCGCCAACAAGCGGCGCTGAAACTGCTGAGCTTAGGTGACAAGAGGCACACCGCCCAAGAGCTGTTACAGGGCATCACGGCGCAGACCGATCTTTGGCTGGTGCCGCTGAAACTCAAACCAGGCATGGTTGTGTGTGACAACGGGCGTAACCTGATGGTGGCTCTGCAACTCGGCAGGCTCACACATGTGCCATTATACACCAATACTATTTCCCAAAGTAACAACAACCCATATAAACACTGCATATAAAACCTGCCTGGCCCACGTGTTCAATCTTGTGGTTCAGCGGTTCCTCAAGACCTACCCCAATTTGTCTGATTTGCTCACCAAGGTGCGACGCATCTGGGCGCATTTCCGCAAGTCAACCACAGATGCTGCCACTCTCAGGGCAGTGCAACGGCGCTTACAACTGACTGCTCACCGACTGTTGTGCGACGTGCCAACACAATGGAATTCCGCATTACACATGTTAGCCAGGGATTACCAGCAGCGCAGAGCAATTGTAGACTGCCAGATGACAACTTCCACAAGAACTGGTAGTCAGGTTAGTCAGATTCCTCAAGTCTACAATGAGGAGTGGACGTGGATGTCTGATATCTGTCAGGACTTTGAGGAGTCAACACAGATGGTCAGCGGCGATGCCGCCATTATCATCGTCACCATCCCGCTGCTTTGTCTGCTGAAAAACTCACTGCTCAGCATGAAGTCAGAAGCTTTGCGCTTGTCACAGGAGATGGGGGAAGAAGATACGTTGCTTGATAGCCAGACCACCCTCAGGTCTGTTTCTCAGCGCGAATTCGAGGAGGAGGAGGAGGATGAGAAGGAAGAAAAGTAGACTGTTGGCGAGACTGAAGAGGGTACCTATGCTCATTCCTTCTTATCTGTTGAGCGTGTATGGGCTAAAGAGGAGGAGTTGGAGGAGGAGGAAATGGAGAGTCAGCCTATTGAGGAGATTATTGCGTGTTGGGACTCTTGCGCACATGGCTGACTTCATGTTAGGCTGCCTTTCCCGTGACGCTCGCGTTAGAAGCATTTTTAACAACACCGATTACTGGGTGTTCACCCTCCTGGACCCCAGGTACAAGCAGAACTCTCATGCCTGTAGAGGAAAGGAGTATGAGAGTGAATCAATATCAACAGTCCCTAGTGCACAAGCTTAAACTATCCTTCCCATCTGACACCGCTAGCGGCAGAGGACGTAGTTCTGTGGGCCAAGTAGCGGGGGAGAGGAGGCGAGCAGGCAGCTTGTCCAGCACTGGCAGGGGAACACTCTCCAAGGCCTTTGCAAGTTTTATGGCACCCCAGCAAGACTATGTCACCCGTCCCCCAGTACCAACATCCTGCGTGATCACTCTGCTCCATACAACTACTGAGTTGCAAAGCTGGACACGTTGCCCGAACTGGCGCTATACGCCTTGGAAGTGCTGGCCTGCCCTGCCGCTAGCGTGTTGTCAGAGTGGGTCTTCAGTGCAGCTGGTGGCATCATCACTGATAAGCGTACACGCCTGTCAACTGACAGCGCTGACAGGCTGATGCTTATTAAAATGAATAAAGCCTGGATTTCACCGGAATGCAAATCTCCACCGGGGGAAAGCAGCTCAACATGAAGATTCTTTATGTATCCTCTCCTCCTCTTCGAACACAAACGCTGAGCCAACAGGCAATGTTTCTGAGGGCCAACTGGCGCTCTTTACAAACAATGTTTACGGAGGGCCACCTACAGGCCCTCTCTCCAATAAATTTTTTTAGGAGCGTCAACTACAGACACATAAAAACAATTTTTCAGGAGGGTCAACTACAGACACTCCTAAACAATTTTTTGGGAGGCTCACCTACAGCCATTTGACTGCAATGTCAGTCTGACCAAGGCATTGGTGGTGTCACCACCATGCTGTGTCAGTGTCAAATTTTATGTGCTTCACCTGCTTCCTGAGTGTAACTTGGTCACTCTGGGTTCACCACCATGCTGTGTCAGTGTAAAATTGTATGTGCTTCACCTGCTACCTGAGTAACTTGGTCACTCTGGGTTCACCGCCATGCTGTGTCAGTGTAAAATTTTATGTGCTTCACCTGCTACCTCAACTAACTTGGTCACTTGTTGGTGTCAACACTAGAGTGCGGCTACTATACCGCACACGACAGAATTGTTCACTGCACTGTTGCACTGTAGTATATATAACTGAGAAAAAACGTAGTCTTTAAATGGCGGCTATTGTACCGCAAAACACTCCATTTTTCACTGGACTGTAGTACATAGAGAAATACGTATTTAAGACTGACTGGCTGCTTTTTCACTGGACTGTAGTACAAATAGTAACTGACGAAAATTTTTCACTGGACTGTAGTTATAATGACTGACGTATTTTAAATGGCTGGGCTACTTACACTTATTTTTGGACTGATACTACATATAATATAGAGAAAAAAAACGTAGGATTGGAAATATAGTAATATAGAAAAAAAAGTCTTTAAATGGCGGCTATTTTACCGCAAACCACTCCATTTTTCACTGGTACTGTAAGTACATATAACTGAGAAAAACATATTTTTTATAGAGTGACGCTACTGTACAGCACACTACAGAATTGTTCACTGACTGTAATATATATAAATGAGAAAAAACGTAGTCTTTAAATGCGGCTATTTTACCACTCCATTTTTCTGGACTGTAGTGCATATAACTGAGAAAAAAACGTTAGTTCCTTTTTAAAATGGCGGCTATTTTACCGCAAACCACTACTTTTTTCACTGGACTGTAGTACATATAACTGAGAATAAACGTAGTCTTTAAATGGCGGCTATTTTACCGCAAACCACTCCATTTTTCAACAGACTGTAGTACATATAACTGAGAAAAAAAGTATTTTATAGAGTGACGCTACTGTACAGCACACTACAGAATTGTTCACTGGACTGTAATATATATAAATGAGAAAAAATGTAGTCTTTAAATGGCGGCTATTGTACCGCAAACCACTCAATTTTTCACTGGACTGTAATACATATAACTGACAGAAAATACATATTTTATAGACTGACGCTACTGTACAGTACACTACAGAATTGTTCACTGCACTGTAGTATACATAACTGAGGGAAAAAACGTATTCCCTAGACTGACGCTACTGTACAGCACACTAAATAATTGTTCACTGCACTGTAGGATATATAACTGAGAGAAAAAACGTATTCCCTAGACTGACGCTACTGTACAGTACACTACAGAATTGTTCACTGGACTGTAGTACATATAAATGAGAAAAAAACGTAGTCTTTAAATGGCGGCTATTTTACCGCAAAACACTTCATTTTTCACTGGACTGTAGTACATATAACTGAGAAAAAAACGTATTTTATAGACTGACGCTGCTGTGCAGCACACTAGAGAATTGTTCACTGGACTGTAGTACATATAAATGAGAAAAAAACGTAGTCTTTAAATGGCGGCTATTTTACCGCAAACCACTACATTTTTCACTGGACTGTAGTACATATAACTGAGAAAAAAACGTATTTTATAGAGTGACGCTACTGTACAGCACACTACAGAATTGTTCACTGGACCGTAATATATATAAATGAGAAAAAATGTAGTCTTTAAATGGCGGCTATTGTACCGCAAACCACTCAATTTTTCAATGGACTGTAATACATATAACTGAGAGAAAATACATATTTTATAGACTGACGCTACTGTACAGCACACTACAGAGTTGTTCACTGCACTGTAGTATACATAACTGAGGGAAAAAACGTATTCCCTAGACTGACGCTACTGTACAGCACACTAAATAATTGTTCACTGCACTGTAGGATATATAACTGAGAGAAAAAACGTATTCCCTAGACTGACGCTACTGTACAGTACACTACAGAATTGTTCACTGGACTGTAGTACATATAAATGAGAAAAAAACGTAGTCTTTAAATGGCGGCTATTTTACCGCAAAACACTTCATTTTTCACTGGACTGTAGTACATATAACTGAGAGAAAATACGTATTTTATAGACTGACGCTGCTGTGCAGCACACTAGAGAATTGTTCACTGGACTGTAGTACATATAAATGAGAAAAAAACGTAGTCTTTAAATGGCGGCTATTTTACCACAAACCACTACATTTTTCACTGGACTGTAGTACATATAACTGAGAAAAAACATATTTTATAGAGTGACACTACTGTACAGCACACTACAGAATTGTTCACTGGACTGTAGTATATATAACTGAGAAAAAAACGTAGTCTTTAAATGGCGGCTATTTTACCGCAAACCACTACTTTTTTCACTGGACTGTAGTACATATAACTGAGAATAAACATAGTCTTTAAATGGCGGCTATTTTACCTCAAACCACTCCATTTTTCACTGGACTGGAGATACATATAACTGAGAAAAAACGTATTTTATAGAGTGACGCTACTGTACAGCACACTACAGAATTGTTCACTGGACTGTAATATATATATAAATGAGAAAAAAACGTAGTCTTTAAATGGCGGCTATTTTACCGCAAACCACTCCATTTTTCACTGGACTGTAGTACATATAAATGAGAGAAAATACGTATTTTATAAACTGACGCTACTGTACAGTACACTAAATAATTGTTCACTGGACTGGAGTACATATAACTGAGAAAAAACGTATTTTATAGAGTGACGCTACTGTACAGCACACTACAGAATTGTTCACTGGACTGTAGTATATATAAATGAGAAAAAAACATAGCCTTTAAATAGCGGCTATTTTATCGCAAACCACTCCATTTTTCACTGGACTGTAATACATATAACTGAGAAAAAACGTAGTCTTTAAATGGTGGCTATTTTACCGCAAACCACTCCATTTTTCACTGGACTGTAGTACATATAACTGAGAAAAAATGTATTTTATAGAGTGACGCTACTGTACAGCACACTACAGAATTGTTCACTGGACTGTAATATATATATAAATGAGAAAAAAACGTAGTCTTTAAATGGCGGCTTTTTTACCGCAAACCACTACATTTTTCACTGGACTGTAGTACATATAACTGAGAAAAAACGTAGTCTTTAAATGGCGGCTATTTTACAGCAAACCACTCCATTTTTCACTGGACTGTAGTACATATAACTGAGAAAAAACGGATTTAATAGAGTGACGCTACTGTACAGCACACTACAGAATTGTTCACTGGACTGTAGTATATATAAATGAGAAAAAAACATAGCCTTTAAATAGCGGCTATTTTACCGCAAACCACTCCATTTTTCACTGGACTGTAATACATATAACTGAGAAAAAATGTAGTCTTTAAATGGTGGCTATTTTACCGCAAACCACTCCATTTTTCACTGGACTGTAGTACATATAACTGAGAAAAAATGTATTTTATAGAGTGACGCTACTGTACAGCACACTACAGAATTGTTCACTGGACTGTAATATATATATAAATGAGAAAAAAACGTAGACTTTAAATGGCGGCTTTTTTACCGCAAACCACTACATTTTTCACTGGACTGTAGTACATATAACTGAGAAAAAACGTAGTCTTTAAATGGCGGCTATTTTACAGCAAACCACTCCATTTTTCACTGCACTGTAGTACATATAACTGAGAAAAAACGGATTTAATAGAGTGACGCTACTGTACAGCACACTACAGAATTGTTCACTGGACTGTAATATATATAAATGAGAAAAAAAACGTAGTCTTTAAATGGCGGCTATTTTACCACAAACCACTACATTTTTCACTGGACTGTAGTACATATAACTGAGAAAAAAACTTAGTCTTTAAATGGCGGCAATTTTACCGCAAACCACTCCATTTTTCACTGGACTGGAGATACATATAACTGAGAAAAAATGTATTTTATAGAGTGACGCTACTGTACAGCACACTAAAGAATTGTTCACTGGACTGTAATATATATATAAATGAGAAAAAAACGTAGTCTTTAAATGGCGGCTATTTTACCGCAAGCCACTACATTTTTCACTGGACTGTAGTACATATAACTGAGAAAAAAACGTAGTCTTTAAATGGCGGCTATTGTACTGCAAACCACTCCATTTTTCACTGGACTGTAATACATATAACTGAGAGAAAAAACGTATTCCCTAGACTGACGCTACTGTACAGCACACTAAATAATTGTTCACTGGACTGTAGTATATATAACAGAGAGAAAAAAGTATTCCCTAGACTGACGCTACTGTACAGTACACTACATAATTGTTCACTGGACTGGAGTACATTTAACTGAGAAATAACGTATTCCCTAGACTGACGCTACTGTACAGTGCACTACATAATTGTTCACTGGACTGTAGTGTATAGAAATGATAAAAAAACGTATTCCCTAGACTGCACTACAGATCCCAGCAAGCCAAGGTACAGCAGCAGCACCAGCAGCAGCAAAAATGAGTACTTAGAGGACTTTGGGCAATTTCATTTGGGTCTGTGTGGACCACGTGCTGTCCCTTCTACCACCAGTCGCTGTGCACAGCGTGCAGCCAAGATGGCGGTAGCTGCAATACAAGTCCCAGCCAGCAGCCAGGAGGAGACCAAAAAAAAAGGTGCTTGTAGCCCTTAGAAGGGCTGTTGGGTTCTTTGTGGGTGATTCCTGCCTAACCAACATCTAAATTGAGGCCCTAACACTCTCCCTGACAGACAGCAGCTCTATCCCTAATCTCATGCAGGCGGCGTCTGACGCGAGCAGCGCGGGACCAGATTCTTATATTCCCAGGTCATCTGATCTGGCCAGCCAATCCCTGCTATCGACTTGTAGGGGCCCCACGTGATGCTAGGAGGTACCAAAGACTCTCCTGCATGTTGATTGGCTGAGAAAAGGCGCCTAACATGCTGGATGAGAAAGATGCCATTTCCTCGATATGCGAATACCCTAATGCTCGAACGAGCATCAAGCTCGGATGAGCATGTTCGCTCATCTCTAAAGGTTATGCATATGGGAAGGAAAAATGCCAGTACATACTGAATGGTAAAACATTGGGTAACTCTGACATGGAAAAGAACCTTGGAATTTTAGTGAACAGCAAACTAAGCTGTAGAAACCAGTGTCAGGCAGCTGCTGCCAAGGCAATGTGTAATACACACACAGTGCACAAAGGTATGTCTGGGATGTGACATGTAATACACACACACAGTGCACATAGGTATGTCTGGGATGTGACATGTAATACACACACACAGTGCACACAGGTATGTCTGGGATGTGACATGTAATACAGACACAGTGCACACAGGTATGTCTGGGATGTGACATGTAATACAGACACAGTGCACACAGGTATGTCTGGGATGTGACATGTAATACAGACACAGTGCACACAGGTATGTCTGGGATGTGACATGTAATACACACAGTGCACATGTTGACATATACACACAGTGCACACAGGTATGTCTGGGATGTGACATGTAATACAGACACACAGTGCACACAGTATGTCTGGGATGTGACATGTAATACCACACAGTGCACACATATGTCTGGGATGTGACATGTAAATACAGTGACACAATGTCTGCACACAGGTATGTCTGGGATTGTGACATGTAATACATGTAATACACACACACAGTGTATGTCTGGGACATGTAATACAGACACACAGTGCACAGGTATGTCTGGGATGTGACGTAATACAGACACACCACACAGGTATGTCTGGGATGTGACATGTATACACACACAGTGCACACAGGTATGTCTGGGATGTGACATGTAATACACACACAGTGCACACAGGTATGTCTGGGATGTG
>ONZH01002873.1:0-223523 GCA_900303285.1 Rhinella marina
CTCAGCAAAAAATTTTTTTTTTAAATGTCGGTACTTGCGCCTCCCTGAAAAATTGTTTTTGGACTGTCTGTTTGACGCTCCTGAAACATTGTTTTACAGTGTCTGTAGTTGACCCTGCGGAAAAATTGTTTGGAGAGAGGGCCTGTAGGTGGCCCTCTGGAAAAATTGTTTTGAGAGAGGGCCTGTCGGTGGACCTCCGGAAAAATTGTTTGGAGAGAGGGCCTGTAGGGGGCCCTCCGGAAAAATTGTTTAGAGAGAGGGCCTGTAGGTGGCCCTCCGGAAAAATTGTTTAGAGAGAGGGCCTGTAGGTGGACCTCCGGAAAAACTGTTTAGAGAGAGGGCCTGTAGGTGGACCTACGGAAAAATTGTTTGGAGAGAGGGCCTGTAGGGGGCCCTCCCGAAAAATTGTTTAGAGAGAGGGCCTGTAGGTGGCCCTCCGGAAAAATTGTGGTAAAAGAGTGTAGTTGGACCTCTAAAAAATTGCGTTTTTTGGGTCAGCGTTAGGCAAAGACGACAAGGAGGAGGAGGAGTAGGAGGAGTAGAGAAGAGGAATCGGATACATACGTAATGTTAATCTTTAGCTGCTTTCCCCCGGAGGAGATTTGAATTCCGGTGAAATCCAGGCTTTGTTCATTTTAATAAGCGTCAGCCTGTCAGCGCTGTCAGTTGACAGGCGTGTACGCTTATCGGTGATGACGCCACCAGCTGCACTGAATACCCGCTCTGACAACACGCTAGCGGCAGGGCAGGCCAGCACCTCCAAGGCGTACAGCGCCAGTTCAGGCCACGTGTCAGCTTTGAAACCCAGTAGTTGTATGGAGCAGAGTGATCGGTCCAGACGTTGGTATGGTCAGTTAGGTACTCCCTCACCATCTTTCTGTAAAGCTCACCCCTACTCTGCCGAGACTGGGGACAGGTGACAGTGTCTTGCTGGGGTGACATAAAACTGGCAAAGGCCTTGGAGAGCGTTCCCCTGCCAGTGATGGACAAGCTGCCTGCTCGCCTCCTCTCCCCCGCTACTTGGCCCACAGAACCACGCCCTCTGCCGCTAGCGGCGTAAGATGGGAAGGATTGTTTCAGCTTGTGCACCAGGGTCTGTTGATATTGATTCACTCTCATACTCCTTTCCTCTACAGGGATGAGAGTGGAAAGGTTCTGCTTGTACCGTGGGTCCAGGAGAGTGAACACCCAGTAATCGATGTTTGAAAAAATGCTTCTAACGCGAGGGTCACGCTGATAGGCAGCCTAACATGAAGTCTGCCATGTGTGCCAGAGTCCCAACACGCAAGAATTCCCTCTCCTCACTGGCCTGACTCTCCATTTCCTCCTCCTCCTCCTCTTCAGCCCATACACGCTCAAGAGTTAAGAAGGACTGAGCATTGGTACCCTCTTCTGTCTCGCTGACATTCTCCTCCTCTTCCTCCTCATCCTCATTCCCCTCCTCCGATACGCGCTGAGAAACAGACCGGAGGGTGCTCTGGCTATCAAGCGACGTATCTTCCTCCACCGTCTCTTGTGACAAGCGCAAAGCTTCCAACTTCATGCTGAGCAGTGAGTTTTTCAACAGGCAAAGCAGCAGGATGGTGAGGCTGATAATGGCGGCATCGCCGCTGACCATCTGTGTTGACTCCTCAAAGTTGCTCAACACCTGACAGATATCAGACATCCACGTCCACTCCTCATTGTAGACTTGAGGAATTTGACTGACCTGACTACCAGTTCTGGTGGAAGTTGACATCTGGCAGTCTACATTCGCTCTGCGCTGCTAGTAAACTCTGGATAACATGTTTATTGTCGAATTCCATCTTGTGGGCACGTCGCACAATAGTCGGTGAGTGGGCAGTTGTAGACGGCGCTGCGCTGCCCTGAGAGTGGCAGCATGTGTGGTCGACTTGTGGAAATGCGCACAGATGCGGCGCACCTTGGTGAGCAAATCAGACAGATTGGGGTATGTCTTGAGGAACCGCTGAACTATGAGATTGAACACGTGGGCCAGGCATGGCACATGTGTCAGTCTGCCAAGTTGCAGAGCCGCCACCAGGTTATGCTCGTTGTCACACACAACCATGCCTGGCTTGAGGTTCAGCGGTACCAGCCACAGATCGGTCTGCGCCGTGATGCCCTGTAACAGCTCTTGGGCGGTGTGCCTTTTGTCACCTAAGCTCAGCAGTTTGAGCACCGCCTGCTGGCGCTTACCCACGGCACTGCTGCTGCGCCTAGAGCTACCGACTAAAGGCGCCGTGCCCACGGATGGTAATTCGGAGGAGGGGTCAGAGGAGGAGGCATAGTACGTCTGAGAGACCATGACCGAGGTAGGCCCCGCAATCCTCGGTGTGGGCAGTACATGAGCGGCCCCAGGGTCAGACTCTGTCCCAGCCTCCACCAAGTTAACCCAATGTGCCGTCAGTGAGATATAGTGTCCCTGCCCGGCAGCACTTGTCCACGTGTCCGTGGTTAGGTGGACCTTCTCAGAAACAGCGTTGGTCAGGGCACGGATGATGTTCTGTGACACGTGCTGGTGTAGGGCTGGGACGGCACATCGGGAAAAATAGTGGTGGCTGGGGACCGAATACCGAGGGGCAGCCACCGCCATGAGGTTGCGAAAGGCCTTGGTCTCTACCAGCCTATAGGGCAGCATCTCCAGGCTCAGCAATTTGGAGATGTGGACGTTGAGGGCTTGGGCATGTGGGTGGATGGAACTGTATTTCCTCTTGCGCTCCAGTGTCTGCTGTAAAGACAGCTGAACGCTGCACAGGGACACATTGGTGGACGCTGTGGAGGATCGTGGAGGCGAAGGTGTGGTTTTCCGGCGGGAGGCGCTCATGCCGGGGTCCTGGGCAGGGGGTTGACTAGCAGAGGCAGCGAGTGACACAGGGGAAGGAGCAGTGGTGTGACCCGCAGGAGGTGGTGAACGGCCTTGGTTCCATTGAGTGGGGTGTTTAGCACTCATATGCCTGCGCTTGCTGGTGGTGGTTAGACTAGTAGTGGTGGCACCCCTGCTGATCCTGGTGTGGCACAGGTTGCACACCACAGTCCGTCGGTCATCCTCAATTTCTTTAAAGAACCTCCAGACTTGCAAACATCTAGGCCTCGCCACGGGAGCTTCACTACGAGAAACAGTTGCTGCTGATGCACCAGCTCTGGCCCTGCTTCTCCCTCTGGCCACACCACTGCCTCTTCCAACCTGTTCTGGTGCAGCACTCGCCTCCGCCTCAGAAGCACTGTCTTCACTCGGCTTATCAACCCAGCTTGGGTCAGTCACCTCGTCATCCTCCGATTCCTTAGTCTGCTCCCCCCTCGGACTTCCTGCCCTGACAACTACTTCACCACTGTCTGACAACCGTGTCTCCTCATCGTCCGCCACCTCTTTACACACTTCTTCCACTAAGTCAACAATGTCATCATCATCACCCACAGACTGTGACAGTTGGAAAACTTGGGCATCGGGTAAGAGGTCAGCAGCAACCTGAGAAGTGGTTTGTGACTCTGGGAAGGGTCCAGAAAACAGTTCCTCAGAGTATGCCAGATCGCATTCCAAATTTTCCTGGGAGGGGGCAGACTGGGGGGAAGGAGGTTGAGGTGGAGGAGCCATAGAAGTGCTCCCTTGGGTAACGTGGGTGGACTGGGTGGAAGACTGACTGGTTGACAAATTACTTGAAGCATTGTTCGCAATCCACGACATCACCTGTTCGCACTGTTGTGTTTTCAACAGTCCTCTACCACGTGTCCCTGTAAGTTGAGACATGAAGCTAGGGAGTGTAGCTCTGTGGCGTTCCCCTACTCCATCATCAGCAGGTACTGTCTCACCCTGCCCAGGACCATGGCCTCTGCCCCCTGCAGTAACTGAATGCCCACGCCCTCATCCTCGACCCTTAGCCCTGGGGTTCAACATTTTCTGTATATAAGTGTATGATATTAAAAAAAAAAAAAATGGGCCTGCTGTACTGAAACCCACAAACTTGTTCAGTCTGAACAAGTTAATATATAGGTGGATAAGTTAGAGCAAAATTACGTATGTTATTACGTACCGTGCAGTATGGAGCAATTACACTGAAACTATTAGATTAGGCAGACTTGGTCTGCTTAAGTGCAACCCAGACAAATGTCGCACAGAGATTTTTGTAATGTAGCTGTATCAGTGAGAGCAAAAGACCTTTTTTAATTATGTGACGTACAGAATTGGTCACCTGGACAGAAAATACGGATTGTGGTTTGTGGTGAATGGACAGCTGAACTGTGACACACAGAATGGTTCCACACAGCTGTATGAAATGGATTTGTATCACTGAGATAAAACAACAAAAAAACTGTATTTTTTTTTGTTTTGTTTTTTTTATCGTGACGTGCAGAATATATCAGAGAGCAAACTCAGCCCCTGCTGACTGTGGCTATTTTGACTGCAACCAAGAAAAATGTCGCACTCAGATTTTTGGAATGTAGCTGTATCAGTGAGAGCAAAAGACCTTTTTTAATTACGTGACGTACAGTATAGGTCACCTGGACAGAAAATACGGATTGTGGTTTGTGGTGAATGGACAGCTGAACTGTGACACACAGAATGGTTCCACACAGCTGTATGAAATGGATTTGTATCACTGAGTTAAAACAATAAAAAAAAAAATTGTTATATATGGCGATAGCTGCACTACTAGTGCTAGCCAGCCCAGCCAGGAGACAAAAAAATGTCTTGTAGCCCTTAGAAGGGCTGTTGGGTTCTTTTGAGATCACTCCTGCCTAACAGAGAACTAAATCCAGGCCCTAACACTCTCCCTGAAACGCAGCAGATCTGTCCCTAACGACATCCAGGCAGCTACTGAGCCGAGCACCGCGGACAGTCACTAGTATATTCCAGGGTCACCTGATCTGGCCAGCCAACCCCTGCTATCGACATGTAAGGGCCCCACGTGATGCTGGGTGTACCGCAGAGTCTCCTGGCTTGTGATTGGCTGAGTTTATAGGCGCCAAAAATGCGGGAGATGCCATTTCCTCGAGCATGGCGAGATACTCGTCCGAGCAGGGAGCACTTACGAGTACCCTAATACTCGAACGAGCACCAAGCTCGGACGAGCATGCTCTCTCATCTCTAATGTTTATATTTTTCTCTACAGTGAAAAAATGAAGTTGCCCATTATGATAATAGGCTACAAATATTCTACATTTATCACATAGTGCAGGGTGTGGGGTAGAGTATAGGTTGTGATATATTTGACTCTATCTGGATAATACAGTAGATATACCAGAGATTTGCTGATTATACACAGACACAGTATATAAGCTACCAGTATGTAGACAGAAGAGTAAGATAAGGCGGTTTACCTCATCAGAAGAATTCCTTCTTCCTAACTTCTCCATAATAACTGAGAAAATAAACAATTATTTATGTATTATAATATATTAAAACAGTGAACGAAACAGAACAAGACGTCATATGCAAAATTAAAAAAGTCTAAAACAAAGGAAAAAGCAAACATTTCCCAACATCATCCAGCAGCAATAACCTGCCCTCTGGTTCAGCTGCAGTTACAGACAATCCTCCCCTGTGTATGGGGGTGAACAATCATTACTACAATCGTCCTTCCCCATACAGATTCATTATCTGTCAGTGGCAGATCCCTGTTCACACACAGTGCTGTGCTGCTGACAAACACTGGTGACGTGCGCGGCATAAATGTGGGATTTCCCAATTGGCAGCACTTTTACAAAACGCAATTATGACACACTCCCGATAACTGGTCTGATAATCTGCCCCCATAAATGGGCCACAACTGTGGTAAATGACTGACCTGATGACATCATTAGAAATGGTGGAAACAGCAATCTATAGGAAATGCAGCTTCAGCTATTAACTACCCATTACAATTTGCACCTCAGCTCCTTCACTTTCCTGACTTTGCCACACTCCTTTGACTGACCAGGCATCATCATTGTCCTCTGGCCTGGCCCTGTAAGGCCCACAAAAACATTGTTGATTCCATTATCAGCGCTTGCCTGTACACCTCATTAAGGTTTTCTTGCTGCTGAAATGCTTACTGCCAGTGGGGTAGTACCATCAATGGAGGCAGACCACACAGTCTCTATGGGGTCCATGAGGTTAGTGGGCCAGGCTGGGCAGAATGGCAATGCCCCTTTTCCGACCTAAATTCACCCCATGTCATGGTATTGGCACAGTAACACTAGACCAACAGCCGGATCAGGAGAACATATTGTACGTTCCTGCCCCTGGACATCCTGTCCCTGTCCTCCTCCAGATGCCTCCTCCAGGGAAAGGAGTAAGGAGAAGCTGGAGGGAGGGAAAGGTCGGCAGCTGCAGCAGTTAGCACATTGGGAGTCATTTACAATGGTCCCTATGCCAGATGCTAGCATAAAACTGTAGGTTTGCCACTGTTTAAACGCCATTGTGAATTAATTTAGAGATGGTTGGCATTTCTACACTGCCCTCGTAAATTTTCAAGAAGGAAGCATGGTGAGAACAGGGCCACCAGCCCCCGTAAATATATCATTTACACCAGTTTTCCGATGAGAATATAGAGGCTAGTTAGGGCTTGTTCACACTTCAGTTATTTGATCAGTTATTTCCATCAGTTATTGTCTGTCAAAACCAGGAGCGGGTCAAAAACACAGAACATGTGCAGATCTTTTCATTACACCTGATCTCTGTAGCCTCCACTCCTGGTTTTGGCTTACAATAACTGATGGAAATAACTGATCAAATAACTGACGTGTGAACAAGCCCTTACAATGATTGTACTTCTGGGGGGGGGAAGGGAGACCCAATTCTGAGTTTTGCTGTGGGCCCTATTATGTTAAGGAGGCCTCTACTTACTGTGCACATATTGATTATACCTGTATTGATCCTGCTGACTGCTCCTCTTTCAGGTCTAGTTTACACATCTGTCTACATGCAGCTTTACAATTTTGTGTACTTTTTAATGAAAGTGGGGAAGTTTCAATTTCTATTGCCACATTATTGACCAACACAGTTTCGAGGAGGAATTAGAGTAATCTGTGTCTTCAATGGGGAAATATGTCATAAACTCCACTGTTCAGTTTGGACTTGGCAGTTTATAAGACATTTTCCTGAATCTCAGCCCAACTGCTGACAATCAGGATGAAGAGAAATCCTTCCACATACAGTTGTGGTGAGGAATCGGTGTGATTAGAAATGGTATCATGGAATGGAATCATGGAGAATATACACCTCGTATAGTAACCTACAGAATTATACCTAATGACATCACTGACATTAAAGCGGATAAATGCTGCGTCTTACCTGTTAATCAGACAGTAAAGTCCTGGTCCGGATGTTATTACCAGAAATCAAAGAAATAGCCAAAAAATAGCAAGCGATAGGAAACACACCGATCAAAGATCCAGCGCAAAAACTATATGGGCATAAATCATCTATGGGAACTTTAGGACTAGAACTCTGTTGTGACATCATCCTCAGAAGCAGCTGCAATTGTTACATTACCATTAACCCCTGTAATGACCAAGCAATTTTTTTCATTTTTTTTTTCTTCCAAGAACTATAACTTTATTACTTTTCCCCATATGAGGGCTTGTTTTTTGCGGCACAAGATGTAGTTTTTAAAGTTGGCATTTTGGGGTACACTGAGTGAGTCCATTGCATGTGAGCTTGACCCTCTGTTCTGGACATGCAGGAGAGCAGGCATTGTAGTCAGAGGTGCACCACCAATGAGGCCAGGCAGGGCCGGCCTTTGGGGTGTGCGACCCGTGCGGTTGCACAGGGCGCTTCACTCCCGGCCACTTAAGGGGGCGCCCTGCCAGAGCGCCCCCTTAATGGCCCGGCCGTGCCCTGCAAGTGCCGCACAGTTGGGGGCAGCGGTGGGCAGAGGGAGATGAGCGCTTCCCTTGTGGAAGCGCTCATCTCCATAGTCTGCCTTTGGAGATGCGGGCAGGAGAGGGAGAGGCGTCTCCCCTGCCCGTTCCTCTGATAGGCTGCAGGCCCTAGGCCTGCAGCCTATCAGAGGCCAGCTCAGGCGGCGCGATGACGTCATCGCGCCGCCTGAGCCGTACAGCGCGGGACACAGGCCGGAAGAGGCCTGCATCGCATCGCTGCCGGCTCCATGGAGGTAAGTAAGTGTTTATTTTTTTTATGGGGGCATTTTACTGGCACATGGGGGCACTGGGGGCACTTTTTACTGGCACATGGGGGCACTGGGGGCACTTTTACTGGCACAAGGGGGGCACTGGGGGCATTTTTACTGGCACAAGGGGGCACTGGGGGCATTTTTTACTGGCACATGGGGGCGCTGGGGGCACTTTTACTGGCACATGGGGGCACTGGGGGCACTTTTACTGGCACAAGGGGGGCACTGGGGGGCATTTTTACTGGCACAAGGGGGCACTGGGGGCATTTTTACTGGCACATGGGGGCACTGGGGGCATTTTACTGGCACAAGGGGGGCACTGGGGCATTTTTATTGGCACATGGGAGCATTTTACTGGCACTGGGGCATTTTTACTGGCACATGGGGGCACTGGGGGCATTTTACTGGCACTGGGGGCATTTTACTGGCACTGGGCACTTTTACTGGCACAAGGGGGCACTGGGGGCATTTTTACTGGCACAAGGGGGCACTGGGGGCATTTTTACTGGCACATAGTGGCATTTTACTGGCACATGGGAGCACTGGGGGCATTTTACTGGCACTGGGGGCATTTTACTGGTACAAGGGGGGCACTGGGGCATTTTTATTGGCACATGGGAGCATTTTACTGGCACTGGGGCATTTTTACTGGCACATGGGTGCACTGGGGGCATTTTACTGGCACTGGGGGCATTTTACTGGCACTGGGGCACTTTTACTGGCACAAGGGGGCACTGGGGGCATTTTTACTGGCACATAGTGGCATTTTACTGGCACATGGGGCACTGGGGCATTTTACTGGCACTGGGGCATTTTACTGGCACAAGGGGGGCACTGGGGGCATTTTTATTGGCACATGGGAGCATTTTACTGGCACTGGGGCATTTTTACTGGCACATGGGGCACTGGGGGCATTTTACTGGCACTGGGGGCATTTGTACTGGCACAAGGGGGCACTGGGGGCATTTTTATTGGCACATGGGAGCATTGTACTGGCACTGGGGGCATTTTTACTGGCACAAGGGGGCACTGGGGGCATTTTTACTGGCACATAGTGGGCATTTTACTGGCACATGCGGGCACTGGGGGCATTTTACTGGCACTGGGGGCATTTTTACTGGCACACGGGGGGCACTGGGGGCATTTCTTACTGGCACATGGGGGCACTTAGGCATTTCTTACTGGCACATAATTTGGGGGGCATCTATGGGGGTGGGACACTTTTTACTGGCACATGATTTTGGGGGGAATCAATGGGGGGAACTTCTGGCACATTATTGGGGGCACTTCTTACTGGCACATTGGAAGCATTATTACTTCTGGGCACAGTGGGGACATTAGTACTGTTGGGGGCACTATTACTAACAAGTGCACTCTGGCAGAGAATTATTAGTTGGGACTTTGGGGGCACTATTACTGTGGGGGCACCCTGGCACAGTATCAAGCGCAGTTATTTCTGGGAGCGTTATGTTTACACTATTACGGAACACTATTTGCTGGGCGCAGTTATTTTAGGACACTGTGTAAACTAAGATTTTTTTTTGTCAAACTGCAGAGATGAGAAATGGCTGAAAAATGGCGTCTGGTCTGAAAGGAGAAGATGAGAAAAGAGAAGATCTACATGAGAGGAGACGTCACTGGATGTAAGAGGTATGTGCGCTATATTAGGTTACATTTCAATATAGAAAGCTATAAATACAGTGCAGAGATATATAGTGTGATATAGAACAGTATAGAGAGCTATGAATACATATATATATATACTGTCTTACTCTACCTACCTATATCACTCTATATATCTCTACACTGTATTTATAGCTCTATACTGTATGATGTTAGTACTGTCACTCGGGGAGGGGGGCGCCGAGAGAAAGTTTCGCACAGGGCGCCATCTACCCTAAGGCCGGCCCTGAGGCCAGGTGAGGCGATCGCCTCAGGCAGCACCAGGTAGGGGCAAGAGGGGGGCAGCAGAAGGGCCACGGGCAATGAGCACTTTCATTGTGGCAAAGGGGTTAGGTTAAGAAATTGGCATTGGGGTAGGGGGCGCCGTTTCAGTTTTAGCCTCAGGCAGCAGAAAGGCTAGGTGCACCCCTGATTGTAGTGATTTAGGGTGGGTTGGCATTTGCGTTATGGAATTGCGTTATAGGTTTCCGTGATAACTAGGGATGAGCGAATCGACTTTGGATGAAACAAGTGGTACCTTGGAACCGAAACCAAGTTCAGGAAAAGGTTTTTAACAGTAGACATTAATTTTTGAAGTTATTTCCCGAAGTCTCGCGAGAATTCACGAAGTAATAAGTTTCACACATCTGAGCAAATCCGAAATCGATTCACGCATCCCTAGTTATAACGGTATACAGTATATAGGAAATAGTCCTTTCGAGTCCTGTAATACTGACCATAACCTTAATTACAACCCCCAATACCTCACACAGTGACCATCTCTTAATATTATAAAAATGAGTTTCTGTATGTCTGTCCGTCTGTATGTCTGTTCTCTATGCGCGACCAAACTACTGGACCGATTTTCACCAAATTCGGCACACAGGTACATCAGGTGTCCGGGAAGGTTTTAGACCAAGTCTCAGCTCTCTAGGACGTACCATTCCCAAGATATTCCCAAAATACGATCTCCATTAGCCAATATTAGTCTGGGAACATTTCACTTCAAATTCCAACTGCCATTTTCTCCAGATGCACACAGGTTTCCATAACAACCTAGTCAGGTAATTAGCAGCCAGCTGAGGAGCTCAGCCATTTCTATTCACTGCTTAAAAGGGGCAGAGCACTGTGGATGAGACTGTTAAAGGGGTATTCCGGTTACCATAAATATAACTTATGTTTTATACTAATTTTAGACTAAGACCATTCAGTAGTAATAAAAGATGTTTTCTTCTACTGCTACCCATTGTGTGTCCTCATAAATTACCATGGCATCGACCTGTAATTAAAGCTGCCGCCTAAAGAAGGACTTAAAACCCCCGCCCCAGGTCTCGCTAAGCCACGCCCCTGACTTGGTCAGGTCACGCCCCCTCCCACTCCACAGCCAATGGGGATTGAAAAAATGAAGGTAAATATGACACACAGAAACATTAAATGAAATAAATAGACTAATTTTAGACTACGACCATTCGATAGTAATAAAAGATGTTTTTTTCCACTGCTACCTATTGCGTGTCCTCATAAATTACCATGGCATCGACCTGGAATTCAAGATGCCCCCTAAAGAAGGACTTAAAACCCCCGCCCCAGTTCTCACTAAGCCACGCCCTTGACTTGGTCAGGTCACTCCCCCTTCCACTCCACAGTCAACGGGGATTGAAAAATTGAAGCTAAAATTCAACTTCTGTCAGCTGCAGGGGTGGGTGGGAGGTTGACTTTTTTTCTCCAACAACAACCAGAAACACTAAATGAAATAGATTAAATATACCCGTGCGAAGCGATGTTTTCTTCCACTGCTACCCATTGCGTGTCCTCATAAATTACCATAGTATCGACCTTTAATTCAGGCCACCCTCAAAAGAAGGACTTAAAAGCAACCACCTCCAAAGTCCCGCTAAACCACGGCCCGACTCTGTCAGGTCACGCCCCCTCCCAATCCGCAGCCAATGGGGATTGAAAAAATGAAGGTAAAAATCAACTACTGTCAGCTACATTGACATTCTCTCTGCAACAACAAACACAAACACTAAATGAAATAGACGAAATATACCCAGGCGAAGCCAGGTCCTTCTGCTAGTAATTTATAACTGTCCACATATATCTGTACCCACTACATCTTTTATACCTGACACATAGTATACACACAGAGTACTGACACGTCAGGTACGAAGTATAAAAGATGCAGTATGTACAGATATATAGTATATACAGCAGTGTACTGATATGTGAGATATGAGGTATAATATATGTAGTGTGTACAGATATATAGTATTAACAGCAGTGTACTGATATGTGAGGTATGAGGTATAATACATGCAGTGTGTACAGATATATCTCTTAATATTATAAAAATGAGTTTCTGTCTGTCTGTCTGTTCTCTATGCGTGACCAAACTACTGGACCGATTTTCACCAAATTCGGCACACAGGTACATAAGGTGCCCGGGAAGGTTTTAGACCAGGTCTCATCTCTCTAGGACATAACGTTCCCGAGATATTCCCAAAATATGACCTGCATTAGCCAATATTAGCCTGACAGCATTGGTTTTAAACCCCAACTGCCATTCTCTGCACAGACACACACAGGGAGGGCAGGTTTCCATAACAACACAGCCAGGTAATTAGCAGCCAGCTGAGGATCTCAGGTAACAATCCAGTCATTTCTATTCAATGCTTTAAAGGGGCAGAGCGCTGTGGATGATGCTGTTAAAGGGGTATTCCGGTTACCATAAATATAACTTATGTTTTAGACTAATTTTAGACTATGACCGTTCAGTAGTAAATCTTCCACTGCTACCCATTGCGTGTCCTCATAAATTACCATGGCACCGACCTGTGATTCAAACCACTCTCAAAAGAAGGACTTACAACACCTGCTCCAGGTTTCACTAAGCCACACCCCGACTCTGTCAGGCCACGCACCTTCCCCCTCCGCAGCCAATTGGGATTGAAAAAATGAAGGTAAAAATAAACTTCTGTCAGCTGCATGGGTGGGAGGGTGAGTTTCTCTCTGCAACAACACACAGAAACATTAGATGAAATAGACTAATATTAGACGACTACTATTCAGTAGTAATAAAAGATGTTTTCTTCCACTAAAAGGACTTAAAAGCAACCCCCCCCACCAAGGTCCCGCTAAACCACGCCCCCGGTCAGGCCACGCCCGCAGCCAATGGGGATTGAAAAAATGAAGGTAAAAATCAACTTCTGTCAGGTACAGGAATAGGTGGGAAGGAGACTTTCTCTCTGCAATGACACACACAAACATTAAATGAAATAGATTAAATATACCCATGCGAAGCAATGTTTTCTTCCACTGCTACCCACTGTGTTTCCTCAAATTACCTTGGCATTGACCTATAATTCAGGCCACCCTGAAAAGAAGGACCTAAAAGCACACACCCCTCCCCCAAGGTCCCGGTAAACCACGCCCCCGACCCGGTCAGGTCATGCCCCCTCCCACTCCGCAGCCAATGGGAAGGTAAAAATCAACTTCTGTCAGCTGCATTGACTTTCTCTCTGCAACGACACACATAAACATTAAATGAAATAGATGAAATATACCCAGGCGAAGCCGGGTCTTTCTGCTAGTAGTATATACAAAGCAGTGTACTCATGTGAGATACAAGGTGTAATTTATACTTCACACCTCACATATCAGTACATTGCTGTCAACAGTATGGGGGTCATTTATCAAGCTAAAATATGCCTAAATTAGGCAATCTGCGACTTTTCCCCGCTGACGCCAAGTAAATGGGCGTGGCGTGGGCAGGGAAGGGGATGGGCTGGCAGGCCTGTCTCATTCAATATTTTCTACACCTGTTTTATGCGTACAAAAAAGGTCCAAATATAAGACAGCTTGGAAGCTGTCTTACATTTAGAACAGATGGAGGATCTGCTGAAGTTAAGAAGAGGCCAGCGATCCACTGCCATCTATAGGGCTTTATTAAGGCCGACATCTAAAACGTCAGTTTTAATAAATCCCCCCCTTTATACCTGTACACTCTGCATCTATTATACCTCGAACCTCACATATCAGTACACTGCTGTGTATACTATATATATGTACATACTGTATGTATAATAAAATTATAATAGATGCAGTGTGAACATACACTCACCGGCCACTTTATTAGGTACACCATGCTAGTAACAGGTTGGACCCCCTTTTGCCTTCAGAACTGCCTCAATTCTTCGTGGCATAGATTCAACAAGGTGCTGGAAGCATTCCTCAGAGATTTTGGTCCATATTGACATGATGGCATCACACAGTTGCCGCAGATTTGTCGGCTGCACATCCATGATGCGAATCTCCCGTTCCACCACATCCCAAAGATGCTCTATTGGATTGAGATCTGGTGACTGTGGAGGCCATTTGAGTACAGTGAACTCATTGTCATGTTCAAGAAACCAGTCTGAGATGATTCCAGCTTTATGACATGGCGCATTATCCTGCTGAAAGTAGCCATCAGATGTTGGGTACATTGTGGTCATAAAGGGATGGACATGGTCAGCAACAATACTCAGGTAGGCTGTGGCGTTGCAACGATGCTCAATTGGTACCAAGGGGCCCAAAGAGTGCCAAGAAAATATTCCCCACACCATGACACCACCACCACCAGCTTGAACCGTTGATACAAGGCAGGATGGATCCATGCTTTCATGTTGTTGACGCCAAATTCTGACCCTACCATCCGAATGTCGCAGCAGAAATCGAGACTCATCATGACCGGGCAACGTTTTTCCAATCTTCTACTGTCCAATTTCGATGAGCTTGTGCAAATTGTAGCCTCAGTTTCCTGTTCTTAGCTGAAAGGAGTGGCACCCGGTGTGGTCTTCTGCTGCTGTAGCCCATCTGCCTCAAAGTTCGACGTACTGTGCGTTCAGAGATGCTCTTCTGCCTACCTTGGTTGTAACGGGTGGCAATTTGAGTCACTGTTGCCTTTCTATCAGCTCGAACCAGTCTGCCCATTCTCCTCTGACCTCTGGCATCAACAAGGCATTTCCGCCCACAGAACTGCCGCTCACTGGATGTTTTTTCTTTTTCGGACCATTCTCTGTAAACCCTAGAGATGGTTGTGCGTGAAAATCCCAGTAGATCAGCAGTTTCTGAAATACTCAGACCAGCCCTTCTGGCACCAATAACAATGCCACGTTCAAAGGCACTCAAATCACCTTTCTTCCCCATACTGATGCTCGGTTTGAACTGCAGGAGATTGTCTTGACCATGTCTACATGCGTAAATGCACTGAGTTGCCGCCATGTGATTGGCTGATTAGAAATTAAGTGTTAACGAGCAGTTGGACAGGTGTACCTAATAAAGTGGCCGGTGAGTGTATATATAGTATACACAGCAGGCAGTGTACTGATATGTGATGTAGAAGGTATAATAGATACAGTATGTACAGATATATGGTATAGACAGCAGTGTACCGATATGTCAGGTATGAGGTATAATAGATGCAGTATGTACAGATATACAGTATATACAGCAGTGTCCTGATATGTGAGGTATGAGGTATAATAGATGCAGTGTGCACAGATATATAGGATATACAGCAGTACACCGATATGTGATGTAGAATGTATAATAGATGCAATGTGTACAGATATATGGTATATACAGCAGTGTACTGATATGTGAGGTACAAGATATAATACTGTAGATGCAGTGTGTACAGATATATAGGATATACAGCAGTGTACTGATATGTGATGTAGAAGGCATAATAGATGCAGTGTGTACAGATATATGGTATATACAACAGTGTACTGATATGTGATGTAGAAGGCATAATAGATGCAGTGTGTACAGATATATGGTATATACAGCAGTGTACTGATATGTGAGATGCAAGGTATAATAGATGCAGTGTGCACAGATATATGGTAAATACAGCAGTGTACTGATATGTGAGGTATAATAGATGCCGTGTGCACAGATATATAGGATATACAGCAGTGCACTGATTTGTGATGTAGAAGGTATAATAGATGCAGTGTGTACAGATATATGGTATATACAGCAGTGTATTGATGTGTGAGATGCAAGGTATAATAGATGCAGTGTGCACAGATATATGGTAAATACAGCAGTGTACTGATATGTGAGGTATAATAGATGCAGTGTGTACAGATATATAGGATATACAGCAGTGCACTGATTTGTGACGTAGAAGGTATAATAGATGCAGTGTGTACAGATTTATGGTAAATACAGCAGTGAACTGATATGTGAGGTACGAATGTACGGTACCTTCAAAAATGAATTTATGAAGTTATTACGTGAAGTCTTGCGAGACCTCGCGAAGTAATAACTTCGGCTCATCTGAGCCAATACATTCTGATACTGTACGGAGCTCCTGCTCCGTACAGTATTAGAACGCAGTTTTATGCGAACTGACTTCGGATGTTTGGTCATGAAAGAATTAAACTCATGACCATCAGAAATTGACATGGAGCTATATTAAAGGGGTTATCCAAGACCTACAATGCTCCATAAATGCCCGGGCACCTCATAGAGGTTGTACTTAACTCGCTTCTGATGCTGGCACGGCCGCCACACGGATGGGAACGAGCCTTCCTAGCGTCACCCGCGATGCTAGGGAGGCTCGTTCCCGTAGCACCCTTCTATTAGCTGCCCACCAAGCGACGTGGGTGCCGGGGAGCGATGTAAGTATAATCTGTGTGAGGGCCCCAGGCATATGGGGGGCATTATAGGTCTTGGACAACCCCTTTAACAAAACTAAAGGGGTGTTCTCATCTCAGACACTGATGGCATATGATGAGATCCACTCCTATCTCCATAGTGGGCCATTGAAATAAATTGCATGCACAGGGTGCTCTCCATTCTCTGCTACAGGAGTTCCAAAAATAGCTGAGTTAGCGTTGTCATCTATTTTTGGAAGTCCCATAGAGGTGAATGAATAGCGCACCATACATGTTTGGATGCCTCTCCATTCACTGCTATGGCACTGTCAGAAATAGCCAAGCTAGCACTTGGCTATTTTTGCAACTCTCGTAGCAGTGAACGGAAGGTGGCCACACACACCTGGCTGCTCTCCCTTCACTTAAGTGATAGGAGTGGGTCTCAGAGGTGGGACCCACACCTATCTGACATTGATGGCATATCCTAGCAATATGTGAATAATGTCTGAGAAAAGAGAATAACCCTTTATGATAACTTGAATAGTACAGTTTGAACTGTAGTCCTGAATATGTAAAAGCTCCTCTGTGTTTCGTACATGATTTACAGTACTTGTATCATTTATTAATTGCGCCCTCTTGTGGCTAAATGTTGCTAGTACCTGCACTTCCTCATCATTTTATAGGTAACTTTGAAAGTGACAGATCTTAGACTTATTTATTCACTGACTTTAGAGAAAAAGACAAAAAAAAAGACAAGGTTCGCACATACTACACATGATATGCAATGATCTATTGCTGCGAAGCATAATTTATAAACATGAACATAAGGCTTTTTAAAATGCATAGGCCACTCACCACATCACGGCGGCCTCTTTTGATTGGTTCATTCTGGATGGGTCATCAGTATCTGATCGGTGGGGGCCCAACACCCAGGACCCCCGCCAATCAGCTGCTTGAGAAGCCACCAACGCTCCTGTAAGTACCGCGGTCTTCTCACATATTAGCCTAGGCCGCGACGTCATGTTCATTGGTCACGTGGCCTAGGCACAGCTCAGTCCCATTCAAGTGAATGAGGATTAGCTGCGATACCAAGTACAACCACTATACAATGTGTGGCGGTGTGCTTGTTAAGCTGCTAGAAGGGCTCTGCACTTCCAGGAGCTCCGGTGCCTTCTCAAACAGTTGATCGGCAGGGAAACTGGGCGTCAGACCCTCACCGATCAGATACTGATGACCTATCCAGAGGACAGGTCTTCACAGGAACTTAGTGTAATACTCATAAACACCAATGCCAATGCAATTCGCCATTTTTGGTCTCTGCACCTCCCACAAAAAACTTAATAAAATTGATCAAACTTAATGAAAAGTACCTCCCCACAAAAATGAGTCCTCAAACAGCTCCTTACACATAAAAGTAAAAAAAGTTATGGGGGACAGAACATGACAATGTAAAGAAAAAAATTAGGGTAGATTTTTATGGGTACTGACATTTTCATGGCATTTTTTTCTGGCGTTTTTTGCATACAGTGTGGCTTACAACTTTTTTTTTTTTTTTTTTAATGGTGTTTGTTTTCCATGTAAAAAAGGGCCTTAGACAGTTTTATACAGCAGGCACCCGTGACTAATATAACATCGATCACATACATGCGGTTTTACCTCATAGGAAACGGTGTAAAAAAAAAACATGGCAGAATGGTGATTTTTTTTTTTTTTTTATAATTCCTGCATAATTCCACCCCATTTGAAATTTTTTGCCCATTTCCCACCACATTGAATGCAAACATAAATGGTGCAATTAGACAGTGCCTCTTGTCCTTCAAAAACAAGCTCTCATACGGCTATGTGAATGAAAAAATAAAAAAGTTATGGCTTTTGGAGAGCTGGAAGCATAAAGCAAAAATAAAAACATGGAAAATCACCGGGTCTTGAAAGGGTTAAGGACCTTCACTTTATCTTTCCTTAAGAAAAAAATGATTTTTAAGACAAAATGCTCTGCGCACAGGAAATATTATAAGCGCAATAATATTCTATTGCGAGTGAAAGTATAACAGTCCTATTGGTAAATTACCATTTTGCCGGCACTTAAATAGAAGTGTAGTTTTAATGTCTATGAGAAAATTACACTGAGCGGAATCTGCACAGAAAGAAATATAAATTGTTCTGTCACACGGCAAAGGAAGACGTACGTGCGCAGAGGAACAATTCTGTCCACATATTAAATGTAAATGTATAAATGCAAAGTAATTGCACTTCATTTCCATATAAAACTGCCATCCAATTACACAGCACAATTATGGAAACTGTGTACCATAAACATAACCAGGATATCAATGAACATTCAGTAAAGACTATTAGGAAAAATTGGTTATAGAAAGACTAAAGAGCGGAGGTGAACTGCAAGGTTTGGACACCATAAACTGTATGTATTGGACCCAATCCAATGCAAAAGTTCTAGAGAACAAAGCAAAGAAATCTAACATTTCCTAGTTAGGCTTGTTTTCTACCAAGCTTAGAACTTAGAAGATACCCCATATGGGGGAAGTAGGTTGATAATACCTTAATGGTGTAGGCTCAACATCACTTGCTCACTTGGAACAACATTTATCACCGGTCTGGTGAAAAATATATGACCAATGAGGGACCGACCACCGGGACCACAGTGATCACAATAATGAGAATCTCCAAGTCCCCAATGTTAAAGGAGCATTAGTGTACATGCGGGACCTTCACTCCATTCACCGTCTCCGAGACTAGCACATACAGCACTTGGCTGTCTCCATCAGTCCCATAGAAAGTGAATGGAGTGGTGGTCATGCATGCATACTACTGTTCCATTCACACAGGTGACTAGGTGATAAAAAGATGTGAATAGGTAGTAAATGTTGTGCCTAGGGCACGAGTGGTGTGCACAGGTGGAGTCCCATAGTAAAGATCAAATAGGGTCATCCAGAACACAAGAGCCAAGCGTGTGTTACCACTCCACCCCTTTCCATGACTATTTAGCCAAAATCAACTCCCCCACCCCCTCCCTGTTTGGTAACAAAATACAGTTCCACAGAGATTCTTGAACCAGGACTGGGCCCATCAACCCACACCTGGTTCCAAGGACAGGTCCTTCTCTTCATCTTTCCCTTTTATTTTGGTACTGCTCCTCACCACAGTCAGGAAAAAGCAGAAAGGACTGACCCCTACTTTTGATCTATCCTTTCATGTTGAACAGGTGGGACCATAATCACAGCCAGTGCTGCGTCAGCCATTACTTACTTATTGTGAATTCAGCTTCTAGTAAAACAATGGAGATATGTGCAGACAGTGCAGGACTGGAGCGCTGTGGCCTGTTGGCAATCAGAAGGAGCATCTGTACTTTGCTCCATTCAGCTTTCCTTCTACTCAGACCAGTCTCCCCATCCCAGCCACTCAAAAACACCCCCACAGCATGATGCTGCCATCATGCTTCACTGTAGGGATGGTATTGGGTGGATGATGAGCAGTGCCTGGTTTCCTCCAAACATGACACGATTGGAACCAAAAAGATTAACCTTGACCAGTTTAATCAGAACAGAGAATCTTGTTTCTCACAGTCTGAGAGTCATTTAGGTGCTTCTTTACAAACTCTAGGTGGCCCTTCATGTGTCATTTACTGAGGAGAGGCTTCTTGTTGGCCACTTTGTTATAAGGCTAAGATTGGTGGAGAGCTGCAGTATTGGTTGACCTTCTGGAAGTTTCTCCCATCTGCACACAGAATCTTTGGAGCTTAACCAAAGCGACTATTGGGTTCTTGGTCACCTCTCTTACAAAGGACCTTCTCCACTGATTACTCAGTTCGGTGGGACAGCCAGCTCTAGGAAGAGCCCTGATTGTTCCAAAGATCAGATCTGTGGCTTCATAGAATCCCGTCTTTGATCTCTGCAAGCAGTTCTTTACTCCTGCTGCCTTGGTTTTTGCTCTCATATGCATTGTCAGCTGTGAGACCTTATATAGACTGTGCTGTGTCTTTCCAAATCATGTCCAATCAACTGAATTTACCAAAGGTGGACTCAAATCAAGGTATAGAAACATCTCAAAGATGATCAAAAGAAACGGGAGGCCCCCAGAGCTAAATTTCAAGTGTGATAGTACAGGGTCTGAATACTTACGTCTATGTAAAATTTTGTTTTTTCCTTTTTAATACATTTGCAAAAATTCTGTTTTCACTTCCTCATTATAGGGGAATTGAGTGCAGACGGATGTGGTGGGAAATGATTTATTTATTTATTTATTCATTTTTTCATTTTAGCATAATAGGCCAAACTGGATGGACAGATGTCTTTTTTTGGCCTTATAGACTATGTTACTATGACTATTAGACCACAGCATAACAAAATGTGAAAAAAGTGAAAGGATCTGAAGACTTTCTGAATGCATTGTATGTATACAGAGAAATATAGAGATAGATGATAGGTCTCGTCTACCTTTTCTAATGGAGTAATGGACCCCCCACCCTTCCTGAGTGATCTATAGGACCTTGAAGGAGGGGTTGCTTTCCCTGCCTCTCCAGCATTAATTGTCGTTATCTGATTAAGACTGAGACATTTACATGCCCCTCCACTGGCAGGATTTATAATATCGGACATTTTCTCACGTGCAATTCCACCTTTGTGATCTATGCTGTGTTGTTTCCCTGCAAATCGTGGTACATAGGCGAAACCACATTGGAGGTCAAGACCAGGATTACACAACATAGGTACTCCATTAGAAAAGGTAGACGAGACCTTCCGGTTCCCAGACATTTCTTCGAGGCTGGCCACAAAGAGAATGATTTCAGGTTCATGATTATTGACCATGTTCCCCCCTGAACAAAGGGGGTGACAGGGAACTGGCATTAAAACGCAGGGAGATGGAATGGATCTATAAATTTGATACAATCAGATCCAAGGGTCTGAATGCTGACTTTAATTTGGGTATTTTTCTTGAGTAATCTTTATTTAATATACCTTGTGGTACTGTCACTCCCTGATGTTGTATATGAGTGACAACCAGTGTTATGTTAATATGATAGCATTTTGTCTCATTATATTTTTCTCATTGCAGATTTTCAAAATGGACCAGTTATTGGAAGATCATCAGCAGGGGGAGAGTCTTGGTTGTTTTTTCTGTATTGTTTATGTCATTGCCCTGATCTTACACTGCTTTCTTTATGAACCACACAATCTGGGTGCATTGGTTAGTGGACAGACTCATGTATGCACTGATAATGAATACGCTTATGTGGAGATGGAGATGACAATACTGAGTCCTTTAGATTTTATCAGTGGGTAAACTCGCATGTCCTACTTAGCAGTAGGTTGGGGTACTGGAGGGCGGGCTATGTTGTAGGGAGTGATCCGTGACGGTAACACGCCGCGGATGGTCTCTTACACTTCTGGTGGTACCTGGGTCCGTCGTTTGGCGGTCTAGTGTGCCCCGGTAGCCTGTCGGTCTCGGGGTCCTCGCCATATATGCAATTTGCGTGGCGTGGTCTCAGCCAGTACCCGTTACAGCCTCTTATCAGATTTATCTTATATCTAGAGAGTGGTACCTGGATGTACTGTGGCCACAATATGAATAAAAAGGACTAATGGTATTGTGTACTTCCGTCACCACACCTTATAGGGAGCAAGTGATAGCTCTGATTAGGTTGTCTGCCCTAACCGTAGTCACCCTCCATACATATTTATAATTACGTGCGCACACATTTGCGTGAACTCATTAGGTGTCTGCTGACTGTACAGTGTACACATCGTGGGTTTACGCAAATTACGTACGCATTTTGCGTATAATTTGTATGCATTGTGTGTTTGCGTTAGATAATGACGTACGCAACGTATGCGCAGTGTGATCGAGGTGCCGCTTCTATAGTGATCGCAGCCATTAGCCCCCCCAGCGGATGATATCCTGTAACTTAGGTAGAAAGCAACTGTGGTTACTAACTTTTAACTTGAGTGTTGCACAGTAGTCACGTATAGCACATGTTTTCATGACTGAAGCGTTTTTTTCCGGTATTGAGCCCCTATGACGGAACTCAATACCGGAATTTAAAAACGCTAGTGTGAAAGTAGCCTAATATCCTTAGCCGTGAGGGATTGCACCACCATCTACATTCAAGACTGCTGCTTTTATGTCATTTTTAGATAGATAGATAGATAGATAGATAGATAGATAGATAGATAGATATTACATCTCTCACTTGGAATGTTATCAAAACCTGCTATATATGCAATAAATCAAGAAGAATGCAACACTGAGTAAAGGTTTTTAAGCTTCAGCAACAAACTCTCAATTTCTGAAGCACACACATAAATGATCACTTGCTCTCTGCCCCTAGCAACAATTCACATATATTGAGCTTTTCCTGAAATATGTCACCCTTGAAATAACAAAGCAGAGGAATTATGCTAAAAGAAGCTATAGAAAAAAAAACCATTGAGCTGTGATTTGATTATAATTTTTTTTTTTCAATTTTGATAAATTACATCCTCGTGTGCCACTGAACGATTTGCCAATAATGAAGTTATTGGTGATCAAGGATTTAAGGAAGCGTAGAAAATGTTAATGCACCTGATGTTAGGTGGAATCAGAAACTATAATAGAAAGATATAATAGAGTAAAAATTGATAGAGAGAGCTCATTTAACCCTTGGTTTCTTATCAGTTTACAACGGAGCAGTAGTTGCTGTCCAGGAGTACAACGTACATTAAAAAGGTTGAATCTGGCCACTCAAAACTTGACACTTTTTATGGGAGATATGCGATTACTATAAACAGGGGCGGACAAGGAACTTAAAGTGGCCCTGAAAAAAATAATCAAATTAGCCCCGTGTTGTAGTTGGGTCCAAATTGAAGGAATGCAGGGCCAGCAATACCATATTGTGGCACATTATACCACCCCAACAGAGCCAAATACTACAGTCCATCACAAAATACATACCCAAAAACATCCACTGGCCGTGAGGAGGGGCCAGGCAGCACCCTGGGCATCGGCCCACCGGGAAATTTCCCTGTAAGGTCTATGCCAATCCGTCCATGACTATAAGACTGGCCATACACATGCGATACCTGTCAGTTAAATGCCTGTTCGGCCAACAGCTATCTCCTCTTTCTGCCTCATGCACATGCGTGCTCTGCTTAGTTTACATGGAGAACTTCCTGTTTTCCTCAGCTCCTTGCTGGGTTTGATAATCAAACCCTGCATGCCTTGCTCTGTAATGTTTCACAGGACCTGCTACACCTGCCACACTGTCTCTCTGCCATAGTCATGCCCCCTACAACTCTCCTCTCCATGTTACTAAGGCAGAACTAACCCCATGAAACATAACAAAGCAAAGTATGCTAGGATTGGTTAGAATTCTCAGCAGGACACTAATGAAAGCAGGAAGTTCTCTATGTAAACATCTTGCCAGCATGCAGTGATGCCCGGAACAGGGGAAGGAAAGTGCTAACATGAAAAATAGGTATATGGTTATGATATAATTAATGTAAAAAATGAAAATCAGACATCGTATAGTACATGGCAATCTCTTTCTAACAATGCTTGAACCAGTCCTGTTCTTCACATGGATCCAGAGATCTCCCCATTCATTTCTCCAATTGCTCTGCTGGATTGTCTTCAGGCTAGCAGCTAAGGGGGTGTGCTTTCTGTTGCAGCTTTCTCTCGTTTACTGTCATATTTTGCAACACTATATATGGCTGGTGCTCTGTAAACTCTGTAAATGAATAATTAAGGATGTATAGGGTGGATACCATCATACGTCTGAACAAAAATGTAGGGAGGATCTGAGTGGACTCTCAAATCATGCATGGGTTACTCCTTTGAAATCTATTCCAACACTGCCTCCTAGTTTAGTCTACCTTCAATCTCAATTGATTATTGTCCAATCAATTGCATTTAAAGTGTACCTGTGGTTACAGGGGACCAGAATAAGCTAAAAGCAAACACAAGATGTAATAGCACCCTGCAGACATTGGATGACAAATTGGGCTAATGCTATATTTAGTATATAAATGAGTATGAGGCATTTTGCAAACAGTTTCATCAAAATAAATGTGCCCATCTACCGCAACAAGGAGACCTCTTTTATATGGGACCCTACACCAAGATGGCTCACATCTTCTTGTGTCTATAGGCTTCAAATGAATCAAGGGAAAGTAGGATCCAGATATATGGTCTAAGGCTCCATTCACACGTCCTGTTTTTCTTTCCTGATTCGATCCTAATTTTTTCAGGACCCATTGAAATGAATGGATCCAGATCAGGATCAGGATCGAATCAGGAAAGAAAAACAGGACGTGTGAATGGAGCCTAACTAAAAGCAGTCATGGACAGATGGGTGGATAAGGTGTAAGCTGTACCTCCACATACACACACACATTTACACCTCCACAAAAACAAAGTTAGTCAGTACATAAATAAGTACATAAAATAAAATAAATGTCTAGGTGTGTATACCCTTTGGATGAAATACAAAAGCAAACACAAATCAACAGCAAACATGGAGTATATGAATTATAAAATATACTAATGCTATATTTAGAGATGAGCGAATCATGCAAAATTTTCCTAAGATTCGTATATTCGACAAATAGATTTGTTGAATTTGCGTACAAAATACACGTAATTATATGGCTTTTAGCGAACATTTGCGCACTAGTAACGAACGTTCAGGTAAAAAGGTACGCAACCTTTTTGAACACATACGCATAAGCGTACAAAGTGCGTACGAAAATGACAGGCTTTGCTGGAGAGGAATGGTGGAGCAGGAGGAACGCTCTGAGTCTGTCCCCTGGCTTCATATGGATACTGTATCAGCAGATGACAGCAGATCATCCAGATGAGACTGAGATGAGCGTGCCATCCACTCCACTACCTCATCCACTTTCTCTTCCACTACAATTTTGCGCCTTGGTGGGTTAGCCTGGTGGAACAATGACCAAGTATTACGAATACTACTAGTAGATTCTCCGCCTACAGGTCCTTTGGCACTTCTGCCCTGTGCCACCTTCTCCTTTTTTTAGAGCTCGAGGTCTGGCTGGAAAAGGACCCCTTTTGCTTATCCATTCCAGACATTTTTCAATTCACTCTGTGGCCCTGCAGCTGGTCTTTGTCCCTGTATCTCCTTGTCTCTCCCTATCTCTCCCTGTCTCTCTCTCCCTGTCTGATTAATTACTAGCCCTGAACTGGCCCTGCACTTGCCCTGCAGTATCCCTGAT
Organism: Rhinella marina; assembly: GCA_900303285.1. Classification (NCBI taxonomy): domain Eukaryota; kingdom Metazoa; phylum Chordata; class Amphibia; order Anura; family Bufonidae; genus Rhinella; species Rhinella marina. The sequence goes on from ONZH01002873.1 coordinate 25,645, forward strand.
ATGTGTAATATGGATTCCCAGAGCAATTACACCCCAATTTTCACAAAACAGGTCTCAGAGTCTCAGAACTTCACACACAGTGCTTCTGCTCGTCTCAGCAGTCGCAGCAGAAGTGATGCGTCACTGGCTTACCGAGCCTGAGCCAATCAGAGCAAGCCCTGCCCGCTAGGTCAGGTGACCACTTTCTTCCCGCGCTTTTGCGCACGATAAACGAACTAACAGTAAAATTTCGATAATGAATTGAATTTGTACGCAACAGTAACTTATACGTAGCAATAGTGTATAATTTATAGGACAAACTACGTAGCGAATGCATACAAAGCCGAAGTGAATCACCTAAGATTCAGATTCGCTTCGCAGCTAAAAATTTCCAAGATTCGATACGAATCAACGAATCGGCGAATAGATTCGCACATCTCTAGCTATATTCATTATATAAATGAATATTACTAGTGTTGAGTGAGCACCTGGGTGCTCGTATGCTCGGGTGCTCTGGCTGAGCACTAGGGGGTGCTCGAGTGCTCGGCCGAGCACCCGAGCATAATGTAAGTCAATGGGACTAAACCAGGCACCCCCCCCTGTTTGGAAGAGGGGTGCCTGGTTTAAAAAGGTCCCCCAAATAAATAAAAAAAAGGCCCCAAATCTTCCAATAGCCCTTAAAAGGGCTTTTATTTGTTTTTAAAATGAATTCTATCCCTGCCTAGCCATTTCTGTCCCTACACTATCTGTCCCTCCTTTCGGCAGCTCTCCCTGACTAACACTGGCCGGGAAGGCGTCACCGGGTGCTATATAGCACCCGATGACGCGTTCCCGGCCAGCCAATCAGTGTAATGCCAGTAGCTAAGATGGCTACTGGCATTACACTGAATGCCATCCCTCCCCACATGCTAATTAATTATTACTGTAAATATTTCACAAATACTTTGATAAAAATAAACAGGCCAATTTACAACGGTAAGGTGACCTTTTTTAGATAGAACCAATTTGCATCCTGGCCACCAAAACCCTATAGATTATGGGACCAGATGATTTATAATACCAATTCTATCTTCAATATGAATATTTTCCTAAAGTTACAATGTTGGATAGGGGTTGGGGACAAAATATCAATTAGCGAGGTAATGATTACAATATACACAAAGGGTTAAGTCAGCCGGTGTCATCCAGGATATTTTAGACATGGATGCATGTAGATGGTTAAGGATCATGTTACCCATTAGAAAAGGCCAATGGTAAAAGATCTAGTAACGTAACATAATCCTGAACTATTCATTACTGCCCGTCCAGATTGAGGAAAGTTTATAACATTACGTCTACCATAGAGGTCAGTTGGTTCATTGGATTATAGACATAATATCACAATTTTTTTGCACATGGACCTTTTTTCTGCATGCTAAGAAAACTGTCATTAAAATTATGATTTTGCAAGTCATGTAAAATCAGCCTATTAACCTTGTTCCTTACAGATCATTTGCCTTAAGGATATAATTTTTAAATTATGCACACAGGGCAGTTTCTTCTCATTGATCACAAGGTCAATGGTTGCCAGTTTCTCAGGAGCATTACCATGTTTAACAAGTTGTTTTAGTGCTAAAAGTGATTTATTTTCAGTATTTGTCTAATAGTGGATTGTCAGCCTTATGGGATAACTCTGGTATGTTTCCTTGGCAAGTTCTTCCATAGGGTTAACGATCAGTATGTTTTGTACCTGATTGATTCAGTGACTTATGTCCCGTATTAGAATTGACTCCATAAGCCCTGAGGCTCATAACTAACTTTGACTTTCAGTGTTGTGTACCGTGCCTTGAAAAAGTATTCATACCTCTTGAACTTTTCAACAGTTTATCATGCTACACTCACAAACTTAAATGTATTTTATCTGAATTTTATATTTTATAGACCAACACAAAGTAAAAAAATACGTGTGAAGTGAAAAGAAAATGATATGTGGTTTTCAAAATTTTTAATAAATAAAAAATCTGGAAAGTGTGGCGTTTATTTGCATTCAGCTCCTCTGAGTCAATACTTTGTAGGACCACCTTTCACTGGAATTCTTTTGGGGTATGTCTCTACTGCTTTGCACATCTAGAGGCTGAAATGTGTGTCCATTCTTTGCAAAATACAATAGCTCAAGCTCAGTCAGATTGGATGGAGAGCGTCTGTGAATAGCAATATTCATGTCTTGCCACAGATTCTCAATGGGATTTAGGTCTGGACTTTGACTGGGCCATTCTAATACATGAATATGTTTGATCTAAACCATTCCATTGTAGCTCTAGGTTATGTTTAGGGTCATTGTCCTGCTGTAAGGTGAAACCTCCGCCCCATTCTCAAGCCTTTTGTAGCCTCTACCAGGTTTTCCTCCAGGATTGCCCTTTATTTATTTCTATCCATCTTCCCTGCCCCTGCTCAAGAAAAGCATCCCCACAGCATGATGCTACCACAACCATGTTTCATGGTGGGGATGGTGTGTTCAGGGTGATGTGCAGTGTTAGTTTTCCGCCACACATAGCATTTGCATTTGAGCCAAAAAGTTCAACTTTGGTCTCATCTGACCAGAGCACCTTCTTCCACATGTTTGCTGTGTCTACATGACTGGTGCAAACTGAAAGCTGGACTTCTTATGGCTTGCATTCAAAAATGGCTTTCTTCTTGCTACTGTTACATAATGGCCAGATTTGTGGAGTACGGAACTAATAGTTGCCCTGTGGACAAATTCTTCCACCTGCATAACGGAAACCATCTGGATCCATTATGCTGCCCATAGACTTCTATTTTGATGGAATTCTAAACAGAATGCCCAAGGCTTCCGTGGTGCATTCCGTCATAGAATTCCCCTATATATATCGTGATAACAGAATCTGTAACGGAATCGCCACAGAACCCGAATGCCGAACCCGAAAACATCAAGTTCGCTTATCCCTATTCTCAACCTTTTCACACCAAGTTCCTTCTAATGACAAGAGTTTTGAACAGAGTACCCTCAAGGAAGTGACAGTGACTATGTTAACAAAATAAGGCTAGTCTCACACCACTGTCATAGTCTCTGTTCCAAGCCTCTGTCAGCAATTCTTTTAAATTTGATAGAAAGAATAGCGCAGCATGCAAACCTAATCTTCCTGTCAAAATGTCATACACTACATTAGAATCCATGATTGATGTCTATTACTTTTTTAAATTACATTTTGCTCTACCAAACATACGGGAGAACACAGCACTATATACCTACTACATCCAGCAAAATCTCCTCTGATATAGATGTTCTGTTTCCTCATCTTCTCCATTCAGTCCAGACCAGCATGATAACTTCTTTCAGCCATGTCTCCATCTCTGCAGTTTGTCACGCAGACATCTTCGGTTCCTAGTTTTCCATCATCCTCACACCTTGCACCCTGCATTCCACAATACTGTGCTCCCCAATAGTAAACTGCAGAAACAGATAATCTCCCTGAAAATACTAGTGCCACACAGGTAGTGTCCCCTTCAATAATTATTGCCACACTGTGCCCTCAAAAATAAGGACACCCAGCAATTAGGGTCCCTGACAGGAATAGTGCAGCAAACATAGTGTCCTCCAGAAAATAACTGTGCAAAGCTGATAATATGCCTGGAATCTCCCACAGTAATATTGCCCCCCAAAAGTCCCACCAATAGTAATAATTTTTTCCTAGACTGCCCCTAATAGTAATAGTGCCCAGACAGTGCCCCTAATAGTAATAGTATCCCCCACTATGCCCCAGAAGTAATAATGTTCCCATACGCCACCATAATTCCCTGAGTCGTAATAGTTTCCCTATAGTGCCCCCAGTAGCAGCAGAGCCCACCACAATGCCCCCATAACTAATAATGCCTTTTCTTCAATAGTTATAAAGCCCAACATAATGCCCCCTGTAGTACTAAGGCCGCCACAGTGTATCCCAGTTGTAAATATGCCTCTTTATACTGCTCCCAGTAGTACTAACATCTCCTAAAGTGCACCCAGTACAAATAAAGCTCAAATAGTATGGCCCAGAAGTAATAATGACCTCCTATAGTGCCCAGATAACATATACCAGTAGAAAATGCCCCCTTGAAATGTTTGCCAGTAGAAGAAAAATGCCCTTTTTTTCTGACAGAGGAAAAAATGCCCTCTTATAATGTGAGCCCATAAAGAAAAAATATGCCAGTGTGCCAAGTAGAACCAATGTACCCATAGAACCCCCCTCCCCCAGTGATAATAAGGACCCAACCATAGTGGACCAATGGTATGCTGTAAAAACAAAAATAACAAACAAAAATACCTCCATGCCGCTGTCAGGATGCGATGCATGATTCATGCATTAGGTGGCGCAATGATGATGTTCTTGTGCTGTCTGCGCCAGGCTGAAGACTATCAGAGCAAACAGCGGCTTTGTCACCACCCTGAGGATGGCAGTACAGTTGAATAACGAGAGGACCTAGCGACCAGCACTGGAACATAGCTGGCTGCCAGAACAGTCCCACTTAACCCTTCAACCTGTGGCATGTACCACTTGCTCTAGAATGAGAGATGCTCTTTTTAATGGTTCTCCACTCTGGGTAAGAGATGAGGATCTTGAGCATGGGGTATCCGGCCTATGAACTGAGAGGTTTCCCTCCACCTCAGATCCACAGACTACAAAATCTGCAGCAACGGTTGAGCACTGTTGCTCCCTCACAGATTTTCTGGGCACAGATCCTCTCACCCCGTGCATGGAACTATAACACAACTACATTCACCAGTATAAGCCTAAAGGTCCATGGTGCTTTTGGTTATGTGATTGGCAGGGTCCCAAACGTCAGAACCCAGAGGCAGACTGACCATATACCACAGGGTGCCACCTGAGCCCTCCTCACAGCATCTGGCCGGGTACATAACGATCTTATGCTCTCAGTACGAATTAATGCTAGGAGCATCAGGTACAGTATTTATGCACCTGACCAGTGACTGCAGTGGTCCTCCTGAATTCAACTGTATTACCATCTGCATTAAGGATATAGGGCAGTATTTTATGTTGCACTGTGGCATTTGGTCCTGCTGGAGCAGTATTTCGTGCTGCACTATGGTATTGCTGGGCCTATCTCTTTCTGTTGTTCCTTCCTACTTTTGGCTTGTGTTGGCCTTGCCTACTTGTGTTGCCCAGCCTTCTGTCAATTTGGACTTGCCTACAACCTTGGGCCACTTTTAGGTTTTTTTCCAGGGCCATTCTAAGTTTCCAGTCCACCCCATCAGAACCCCACCAATCATATGTTTTATGGCATGTCCTGCTGGAACATTATTAGATGGGAATAACACTGTAAATATCACTAGTGGAATACACATGAAATACCAAACATGCTTCTGTGTTCAGCAGACCAGATATTGGTCCAGTTGATCTCCCATAGAAGACATGAGCAACATGGAGCCCACAGTATTAGGGCTCATGCACACGACCGTTGTTCGACCGTTCCCGTTTGTGGCCCGCAAACAGGCACTGGCCTTGTGCACCCCACACCCTGCAATCCAGAAGGTTGGTGCGGAACGGAGGCATGGAACCCCATGAAAGCACTACGGAGAGCTTCTGAGGGGTTTCTGCCCATGCCTCCGCACCGCAAAAAAATAGTACATGTTCAAGTTCAATGGGTCTGGATTCATCGCAGCAGCAGCACGGGTGGTGCCCATGCATTGGGGCCCGCAAACTGCAGCTCCCAATGCACGGAACGGCCAAACAACGGCCATGTGAATGAGCCTTTAAACACAAGCTACATCTATCCTTGTATTCCGCCAAGAGATGCTTAATGTCCCGGGAATGAAATGTACTGATACACGGGGAACGACAACAATCAGGGATTCAGTGAAGCATAATTAAGCGTTCCCGCAAACCGTATGTGACAGCTTTAACGAGACTGCTTTGCTTTATCATAACACTGCAAATTAAATCTCATAATTGTGGCAGAGGTCAGGGAAAATCAGCTGCGACTGCCATATTTCATTTGTAAGTCACTGAACTACTGGGCAAGAAGTTTGCTTCTCACATTCAATCAATCGCTAATTTGATCTGTACAGTTTCATCCAAGACTTTGGACGCGTCACAGAAAATCATCAGTTAGCGTATATTCATATGTAGCAGATGTCTTCAAATTTTATGCGAGTGAGGTCTGCAGCAGAAGTTCATTCACATGAATTAAAGTTTGTTTACTTTCACACTTGCGTTGTTGTTTACCGGTATTGTGATCCGGCAGAGGAAAGAGATCCGTTCAGGATACATCAGGATGTCTTCTGTCCGGCAGCATTCTGTTTTGTGACCAGACAAAAAACCACTGCAAGTTGGTCATAAAAACAGAAAAGAAAAGGCAAATCAATGTAGCCTAAGAAATGTATTTAGTGACAGATCCGTTTCTCTCCCTTTTTGATTTCACACAACTGCATCCCAATGGAACGGATGTATCCTGATGTGCAAGGTCAAAATGTATCCGTTTTTTAATTCCGGTATGGAGATCCTCTGCCGGATCTCAATACTGGAATGAACAACGCAAGTGTGAAAGTAGCCTTAAAAGGGTTCTCCAAGATCTAGTTTTTAACATTTTTATCTGGAAACAAGGCAAATATAGCAAGGGTGCACGAGGGGTGTGTCACTATTTTTTTTCTTTTTTTTGGTGGATGATAAAGCGCAGATATCTGCACTTTCTCATCCAGTTAAAAAAAAAAAAAACGGACAGGAAGGCAAACTAGACAAAACATAAGCATTTTTGGCAGATGTTTTTTCTTTTCCAATAGAAGCCTATGTATTCATTAAACACATCTTTTTTTAATATTTGAGTAGAAATGATTAAAAATAAACATGGAGGGAGATTTATCAACTCCCTATGCCAGAAAAGGCAAAGACCAGGCAAGTGATGATGAAGCGCATATCTCATCATAAATTAAGCGCCTAGGGGATATCAACACTGACGACCTTGATAAAGTTGCATTCACACCACTGTATTATCGGTCTGAGTCCAATACGCATTTTTTTTGTGCATTGCAAACAGACCCATTCATTTCTGTGGACCTGCAAAAAATGCGGACAGGACACGGATATCTTCACCGCGATATCTTCACCTGGGCATTATCTGAGCTTGTCAGATGGCACTAAAAAGACAATATGGCAGCTCCAGCTCAATGACATAGGAGACATTTTAAGAGGTTTAATGGATGGCAAATGGATAAAATAAAACAAAGCTGCAATTATTAATGTACTTTTATTATTAATTCAAGGTAAAATAATAAAACATCAGCATTTTCCAGCACATTGTGAGATTTCCATCTGCTCAATAAATATTATTTTACACAGTTGAGGTTAGAAATAAAAGAAATAATAGTAGTACCAAGTATAATATTACAGCAATTGTTCCTGTGGTTAGCACAAATATTATAGTGGTGATATGACCTACACAGCGGAGGAAGCCATCTTGTGTTGTATAATTAAAATGATACAAATTTTTATTATACATTTCAATTTTGTACAGTTTTCAAAATCTCTGCTGTCGGGCAGACACAGCTGTATCCCGTCTGCTTGGCTAACAGACAGACGATTGCTTAGACTGGATGCAAGACTTCTCAGTAGCAGGTCTGGTTTTTAGCCTCTGACAGCAAGCAGGGATCCTTAAAGGGGTTCTCCGGGAATTAAGAAAATTAAAATACTTAAATATTACTTCATTATAAATATATTCCCAGATACCTTATATTAGTTATAATGGCTCATTTTGTTTAGGGAGCAATGATTAGGAGAAATAAAATGGCCGCTGTCCTATTAGTACACACAAAACCTGTCCTAATTACACAGCAGGACACTGAGATAAAGAGCTGCCTCATCCTCCTCTCTGCTCTGCTTGTCAGGGATTATGATCCTGAATACAGATAAGATCTTCAGATGAATCTCTGTTGGAATGGAGTTCATGAGCAGATGTGGCTGATGAGCAGCAGCACTTGTATGCAGTCTCTATTACCACAGTCTGTCCTCTCTGCCCTATCAGTACTTCATGTCTCTTAATGAACTCCATTCCCACAAAGATTCAGCTAAATATCATATTAAACTGTATTCATAATCCCTGACAAGTAGGAGAGGGGGGTGAGGCAGTTCTTTACATCAGTGTTGTGAAGTAACTTGTCCTGCTGTGTGAGGACAGGTTTTGTGTGTACTAACAGGATGGCGGCCATTTTGTTTCTTCTAATCATTGCTCCCCAGACAAAAAGAACCATTATAACTAATGAAAGGTATTTAGGAATATATCTATAATAAAGTAATATTCATGTATTTTAATTTCCTTAATTCCCGGAGGACCTCTTTAAACTGTCTAAAAGAAAAACTCAGCAACCAATCACGGCACAGCTTTTTTATCTCATACAGATCTGGAAAAAAAGAGAACTGCTCTGTGATTGGTTGTTACGAATAACAAGGTTTACTTTTAGACAGTTTCAGAAATCTGCCCTAAAGTAGATTAGAAATTTGCATACAAATCTTTTAAAGGGGTTTTCCCCATCGGGGACATTGATTACATATCGATAGGTTTTGTCATAAATGTCCAATTGGTGAGGGTCCCACCTCCAGGACCCAAAGTAAATGGGAGAGAAAGTGGCACATGCACTACTACCCTCCATTCACCGATTCCTGAAAGTAGCTGCGCTCTGGTTTGGCAATTTTCAGAAATGCCACAGCAGTGAATGGAGGGGTTGGTGATCATATATGGCTTGCTCCGCATTCACTGCTATGGGACTTGTCAAAATAGCCAAACCAGAGTCCCATAACAATAAGTGGAGAGGACGCGGTGCATTGCCGATGCCTGCGGAGCCCCATGTGAGAACTGTAATTATTGGACATTTATGGCAAATCCTATCGAAATAAGATAAATGTCCAATATGGGACAACCCTTTTAACCAAAGTTCATGGGAATGCAGACTGATCCGTCTTCTAGAACGTGCTGACATATATACTTCCATCATGTGCTCAATAAAGGGGTGCTTATTAAAACAAATCATGTAGGCTGGTTTCAGATGAGCAAGTGTCACGCTCCGAACTCACAGTGCAGCTCCCGTCCTGAACTTCCAGTACTGCCAGGGTCGCATAGCATTATATACTGATTGCTATGATGTAGGTTCCAGACCTCTAAGGGTTACACAGCATCTTAAATCAATATAATGCTATGCGACCCCGGCAGTGCTGGAAGTTCAGGACGGAAACTGTGACGCGAGTCCAGAGCGTGACACTCGTTCATCTGAAAGGGACCTTAGGCTTGATTTCCACAATCAGGTTTTCTTAGGCAGTTTTTAAAGCCAAAGCCATTAATGGATCATACTTGGAGAACACATATGAAGGAAAGACTGAGTCGTCTCCCTTTTTCAAATATATTCCTGGTTTTGGTTTCAAAAACTGCATTAAAAAAACGAATGTGGAAACCCAGCCTTAAAGGGGTCTTGTGGTTTGCTTTAACATCCTTTAAAATATTCAAGTGTGAAGGTAGCTGTCATTTTGTAATATATTTATTTTCCTTTATTGCTCCTATCTCCCGTTCTGGGCTGTGGTCACATGACCTATGTCCATGCAGTGCTTTCTTATTTCCTGTGATGTTATGTCCATGGGCGGGGCAGTGATAGGGGAGTGTCTATGTAACTAGCTGGGTGGAGCCTGCAAAGTGCAGGAGGGCATACCACACGTGTGCGGCCACCGTCCATTAATTTCTATGGGGCTGCTGCAAATCACCAAGCGCTGGCTCGGCTATTTCCTTAAGCTCCATAGAAGTGAATGGAATGGTGGCTGCACTTTCGTGGTCCGCTTCCCATTCATTTAAACGGGACTATCGAAAATAGCAGAGTGGTTCGCAGTCCCATAGAAATGCATGGAGGGACGCTGTGCAAGTGCAGTGCACCCTCCTGCACTTTATGGGCACTTTTCTAAGGATAGGTGCGGATCCCAGAGGTGGGAACCACACTTATCAGACATTGGAGGCATATTCTAGCGATATGCCCCCAATGTCCAAGATGGGACAACCCCTTTAAGTCCTGGTAAATTTTTTTCTAGCAAGTGAAAGAATGAGATGTTCTACAGCCGATATATGGTTTACCGTATCCTCTCCTTTCACTCAAATAGCTCTTTAGGGGTACACTGTATAAATTCCCTACAAATGTAATGACCATTGCCCTGATATATAAATCATATTCCAAGGAACCTTTACACACGACAATTATCATGTAAATTATCGTTAAATCAAGCAAAACTTATCGAGCAGATTATCGAGCAGTGAAAAAGCAATGAAGGATAGAGCGACAACCAACAATCGGTAGATTTCTCGTTGGTTCGATCGTTTGTGTGGGCGTAAAAATCGTTGTTGGACGTTAACTATTTCATACATGTAAACAGGAATCTTTCACTCAAATTTCGCTTTGTGTAAATGCAACTGTCTGCTTTAGAAACAATGGAATACAGTATGTGAAAATTACGATTTTGTGAACGATAATTGGCACCTCTAAAGGGTCATTGTTCACTACACCAAGAAACAACTTGTTTGTTGCTTAATTGTACTGATCATCGCCTGGTGTAAAGGTACCTTTAGAAAGGAGCAAAAGATGGGTTCGGTAATGCAATGGTCGGTATTTTCCATGAGATTCTTACAAGAGAACATAGTCAGGAAGAAACCTCTGCCAGCGCAGAACATCCTCGTCTCAAATTTTGTAAGAATGCTATTATAATTGGATTAGTGGCACGAGTTTACCAAACAGACAGAAATGTAATTACGCTTGTAATATCTTTACAACTGGAAGGATTTGAGCACAGCAAACTGAATTATTGCCTTATCTTTGCCACAGAGGTTCAAATTGCATAATGGATCACAACAGGCGTGAAACATGATCTAATTGTATTCCTAAGTAGCTTTCTATTGCATTTGGGGGGAGGCAGGGGGGGCGGTAAAAACGTTAGATGTATACAAGGAGATACTAAAAAAAATGGTGACGATACAGGTACAGTACACACTCATAAGTGGCTGTAAGAGGAGTTGTGTCACTAGTAGAAACAGTAATGTAAAAATAGGACTGGTATGTTAGAATACTAAATGAAATTGTACAATAAATCCCATCCCTAGTAAGTTACAGATGTGCAACAGGCGGAGCTAATGTTATGCTTTGTGGTTGAAGGCCCCTTTACATGGCTCGATGGAGCAGACGATTGTCAGCAAGGAAGCGTTCCTTCCTGACAATCACCTTTAAATAAAGGGAGGAGACCACTTATTTACATGAAGCGATCTCCTCTACAGTATGGGCAGCAGTGATCACTAATACCATTACTCATCCCCATACAGACTCAATGTTTCCCGGCAGCAGAGGTTGTTTAGACGGCATGATCTGCTGCCAGCAAATGATGAGGTGTCTGCAAGAATGATCCTATTATCTGATGAACGAGCGTTTATAACTTGTTCATCGGTTAATCTGCAGCATCTTTACACCGGCAGATTATCACTAACAAGCTAGTGATAATCAGCCTGAACATCAGGCAGTGTAAAGGGGCCTTAAAGGGGTTATCCTGGCGTTTGCTATTGATGACCTATCCTCAGGACCCCCGCTGATCAGCTGTATTAGGAGATGGCGCGCGCAGTGCCGTCTCCCTTCCTGTCCACGGCAAAAGACCACAGACAGCAGAAGTGGACAGGAAGAGAGAACGCGCCGTCTCCTCATACAGCTTTTTGGTGGGGGTGTTGGAAGTCGGACCACCACCGATCTGATATTGATGACCTATCCTGCGGATAGTAAAATCCCAGACAACCCCTTTAAGGAGGCAGTGCACAAGATAGAAAAGTGTTACTTTAGCAATGTATAAAGTGCTACAATGAGGCATTAATCCTCAATGAATATTGCTTCCTACAATCTGCCATATGTATCAGAACATGTGATGCATACTATAATCAATCATTTTTCTTTTCAATAGAAAGAAGAAAAAGAATACATCACTTTTCAACATAATCTCCCCAGTCACTGCTGTTCAGGTTTGAATGTGTTACGTCCATTGATTTGTGACCACGGTGTGAGAAACAACGGCTGCCCCACTTCTGATTTGCACAAAAGAGCATCGTGCAGTGATTCCTTTTTGTGGTCTGAGGGTGTGTCTGGTGCAGATATTTAACAAAGACTTTGTGCACAGTATGGAGAAAGTGTTTTGTCAAGGAGAAGTCTATATGAATGGATAGAGAAAATCAAGGAAGGCCGCACAATTGTCAAGAAGGACACGTCCACGACCAACATTGAGCGTGCAAGTGGTCTGATTCTGTCGGACAGATGAGTGACAGTGAATGATATGGCCCTATGAGGAGGAAGATTTACTTCTGATGAAGAGGTGAAAAAAGCGGTGCATTCGTGGCTCACAGCTCAGCCTAAAATATTTTTTTAATGGGGGAATACAAAAGCTTGTTGCTAGATGGATAAAGTGTATTGAAAAGCAGAGAGATTATGTCGAAAAATGATGTATTTGCCTTTTCTGAAAGTTGCTTAAAATAAATTCTACAGCCAGAGTGCGGATATTTTTTGACTCGCCTTCGTATATGGTTAAAGGCTATGGAACTGTTTTTCCAAGGCATGTAAAGCAAACAATGAGGCATATTGTCTTGTGTATACAGCTCCTAGGCAGACCTATGTGTAAACATGGTTACAGACTACAAACGAGCCCTCTGTAGTGTGATCCTGCAGTCATGTGCTCTTCTTTTTTGTAACCTGTAGAACAGGGAGCAGGTGGACAGACGGAAGGGCATGACGCATGACTGCAGGATCAGACTACATGGGTTTTATTTTGTAGAGGTAACTATAGAAACACATAGTTCAGCGCTGAAGTTGTAGACACAAAACTGTAGGAAACTTACAAAACTGTTAGCAAAGTTGCTTCATTTTTATTTTTTTTTTATGTATTTGAGCAATAAAACCTTGACAAGATTCTTACATTAGGAGCAATTCAAATGTTAAAGGGGTTATCCGAGACTACATAAAGCCCCCTTCATGTGCTGGGCCCCTCACGGTGATTTTACTTACCTCAGTCCCCACTACCTGTAGCGCTCCTTGTCTCTGTACTGCCATTACTGCTTCTCCCTGTGCAGGGATGAAAACATCCGGTGACAGTGGTGGTGGGGGAGGTCAGAGCAGCCAATGGCAGGTGGGGACGGGCCTCCCTAGTATCGCTGGTGACGCTAGGGAGGCTTGTCCCCATCTCCACCTGCCATTGGCTGCTCTCCCTCTCCCTGTCACCGGATGTTTTCATCCCTGCACAGGGAGAAGCAGCAGCGGCAGTACGGGGACAAGGAGCTGAGCAGGGAGCAGGGACCCAGGTAAGTATAATCACCGTAAGGGGCCCGGCACATGAAGGGGGCTTTATGTAGTCTTGGATAACCCCTTTAAGCTAGAAACACTTCTGCAAAAGTTAAAAAAAATTCCCATGGGCAAATATATCTTTTTTTTTGCACATGACAGACGATATTCTTTCACATCAGAATATTATTTCTATAATACAGGCTGTGTCCCTGTACAACCATCAGCCTCTGCCACTCACAGCTAATTTAAAGCAACACCCAAGCACCCAAAAGTATTGTAAAGTTATGGCACTACTTGTACAGGCTGGCATTTCATACAGCAGTCTTTCTAGAAAGTTGTTTAGAGTAAGACGCGACAAATGTATTATTAAGAGGTACACATCTCATAAAGGGGTACAATATTGATGATCTATCTTTTGGACAGGTCATCAATATCTGATCAGTGAAGGTCCGACATGAGGCACCACCACCGATAAGCTGTTTGAAAAGGAATGGAAGCTCAGGTAGCACTGCGGCCTCCTCACAGCATACCAAGCACAGCGCCGTACACTGTATAGTGGCAATGTTTGGTATTGCAGACCAGGCCCATTCACTTGAATGGGACTGCACTGGAAACGGGCCATGTGACCTACAATGTGATATCACTGGCCTCGAAAGAGGCAGTGGCGCTTACCAGAGCGCTGCAGCCTCTTTAAACAGCTTAGTGGGAGTGATGAATGGCAGACCCTACCCACTTTATAAAGTGTTGGGCAAAGTTTTGGGCAAAATACTGTTTCCACAAAGAAGTTGCAACTTTTCTACACCAGAAACCTGGCATAAAGCCTTTGTATAGGTGCCCTATTATGTACATATTTCTGGTCCACATGGCTGAAGCTACAATATGGTGAACCGGTGGGAAAAAGTTGCAAGATATCACAAATTGGAGGAAGACGTGCTAACTATCCCTCAGGGCAAGGCCTAATACTGAGACTGAGTGTTAGATTTATGCAGGCCTGACATTTGGGGTATAACAAATTTCAAAGTTGGACCAGAGAAGTACCTTTCTAAGTGCACTTTCCACAGTGCAACTTACTACAGTTAGCAATGATAAGATTGCGCAAAAGATTTTTAGCAGGAGGTTGTAATGTGGAAACGTGGGTATTTCTTGCAAATGATAGGGTGTGGTCACAAAGTAGACTTTTTCACTTGGATAGGTCAATGTTCAACGTGTAACAGGGAATGAACCTTCAAGCAGCTAATTGTTGGATCAGATACATTTAATTGAGAAGAACGATATCCTTTTCCTGTAAAAGAATGGAAAGGAAAGGTAGAGCTGGATCTTATGAGGGTTGGCTGTAGTCACTATAGGGCACCAAGTCAATGCGTCTGGGGTTGGTGAAAACCGCTGGGAATTGTACAAGTTGTAGAGCTTGAAATTGTCCCAAGAGAAGGTTTGCTAAGCAGAACCAAATTCACTCATCCACTTCTCATATTTCTCCAAGTCTGCAGCAGAAACAGACTTTGAGATTTTCTTTAGTGCCAAGTCAAAGTCTACCATGGTCACTGGCATCTGCAGCTCATCCTTAGACAAAGCACGGATCTGTTCTGGTGTTAAGCCCTGGATACGTCGGCGCATGGCCATCATGGAGGCATCCCTGAAAAACAGAATCAACCAAAACAGCGTGAGAAATCTCAAAGACCACTTAAAGGGGCTTGTCTCACGACAGACACTGAAGACATATTGTTAGCAAGTGCCGTCAATGTTCAACCCCACCGATCACCATGCCAGCACATCTCTGATCTGCTTTAGCTGGGGGCTGCATTGATTATAATGGAGTGACTGTGTGGTTTTTTTAGAAAAAATGGCCCTGCTGCTTATAGCAATCAGTGCAGTTTAACCCCTTAAGAATCCAAATAATTTGGGCCTTCAGAACAATGTGAACGCCACTTTTCAAGAGCCATAACTTCTCAGTTATATTTATGTTGACACAGCTGTATGAGGGCTGGCCTTTTTTGCTAGAAAAATGCTTTTATTGGCACTGTTTTGGTATATATATCATTTTTTGAAGAAAAAACTCTGATTTTTTTCTGTCTGGTTGACAATGTTGATACCAAATATGTAAAAGTGCATTCACAATTCAGCTGGTTGCTATAGGAAACAGTCAACAAGCTTGTTGTCAGACACCAGCTTTACAGTTTAGCAGCACTCCTATAAGGGCTCATGCACAAGACCGTATGTATTTTGCGGTCCGGAAAAAATCGGATCTGCAAAAAATACAGATGACGGCCGTGTGCCTTCCGTATTTTGAAGAATGGAACAGCTGGCCCCTAATAGAACAGTCCTTGTCTGTTATGCGGACAATAAAAGACATGGTCTATTTTTTTGCGAACAGACATATGGAAACAGAATGCACACGGAGTAACTTCCGTTTTTTTGTGGACCCGTTGAAATGAATGGTTCCGCATATGGTCCGCAAAAAAACCCAAAACGTAACGGACAGTGAAAGAAAATCCGCTCGTGTGCATGTGGCTTTATGCTAGTTTTTTTTCCTTACGTCAGTTTACTGTGCTGTGCCTTGCGTAAGGACTATGATTCAGCAAGGAATGGAGATTTCAGCTCTGAAGCCTACAGAATTGTGAATGCAGTTCTGGCCATTAACAAAGGCTGTAACGTTGAACCAGTACAAGATAAACAATTTATTAAGAACCTTACTATCTGTATGGAATTCATTATATACTGTAAAATTATGTTTAAAGGGAGCCTGTCATCTGCACTACGCTGCCCTCACTCAGCGCAGTACAGTGTAGTGACAGCCCTGCTGATTTCGGTGGTCTGTCACTTCTGTGGTGGCAGCTGCTGCTTTTACAGTAGTGACCTCCTGATCCTGCAGTGCGCGGCAGGCCTGTGAGGGAGATGCATCCGACGCTGCTCTCTGTCGCGGCCCTCCCTCACCCTACAGGAAAGAATCCTGTCATTCATTTTCTGGCGGCAGGGGAGGGTAGGGACAGCGAGCAGCACAAGCGGGCAGCACAGTGCAGCTGACATGTTCCCTTTAAAGGGTACCATGTGCTTTAGGGCTCATGCACAGGAACGCATTTTCTTTCCGTGTCGGTTACGTTTTTTTGCGGACCGTATGCGGAACTATTCATTTCAATGGGTCTGCAAAAAAAACGGTAGTTACTCTGTGTGCATTCCGTTTCCGTATGTCCATATTTCCTGAATAACATGACCTATTATTGTCCAAATTACAGACAAGGATAGGACTGTTCTATTAAGGGCCAGCTGTTCCGTTCCGCAAAATACATATGGTCGTGTGCATGAGCCCTAAGTCTTCATTCACATGTCCATATTTTTCTTTTCCTGATTTTCGTTCCGTTTTTTGCGTATCCGTGTTTCAGCAAAAACCTTCCGTTTTTACCAATTGTACATCCGCATCCGTTCCATTTTTCTGCAAAAAAAAAAAAAACGGAAGGAGGAATATATGTTGGTAGAGTATTTCTTTCTATTTCCTGGAAGCAGATCCTCAATTACGGATGATATGCGGATGACATATTGATGCATTCCACATATCTTCCGCATTTTTTGCGGACCCATTGACTATAATGGGACCGCGGACAAGCTCTTCCTTATATGCGGATCCACATAACGGAACGGACCAACGGATGCGGACAGCACACGGAGTGCTGTCCGCATTTTTTGCGGAGCCATTGAAGTGAATAGATCTGCATTCTGGATTCTGCATTTGCGGAACGGATGCGGATTAAAACATACGGACATGTGAATGGACCCTTAAAGAAATTGTATACTTTCGTTCAAATCTTGCACATATGTCCTGAAGGCTCAAGCCGACAACCTACTCCAGGGGACATCAACCTCCGGCACTCGAGCGGTTAGAAAACTAATACTCCCAGCATGCTCCATTCACTTCTATGGGGCGTTTCAAGAACAGCCGAGCAAGTGTGCATGATGAGAGTTGTACTTTCACAACAGTCGGAGTGTGGAGGCTGCTAACCCCCTGAACTCTACCCGTCATAGCAGATCTAGTGGGCCAGAATGCTGCAGAAGGCAACGCCTCTATGATGACATCAGAGCTTCATATTCTATTTGTCCCAATAAAAATGCAAATTTCACAAGACGGTGCTAATCTGATAAATCTATTTTTTTTAAAAAAAAACCTTGCAGAAATTAACCCCTCTGTGACTACAGGTATTCACTGGGCAAATTGCTGCATTTGTGACACCGCTTCAAGGTTTCTTGGAAACAAATTCACTTAATTTTTTAGAGAGGAGCGCTGCTAAAAGTAATTAAGTAGACAATCGAAAAAATACTTCCCCCCAGATATTAAATCTGTAATTACATTTCTAAGGAGAGGAGAGCGGTTGATTAATTGCACAAGCAGATTTGCTTAAGACCGCTAACAGATTGCTAAATTATTTACGAAAGGTTAAGGTTTTTACCCGAGGAGATTATACCTTTAAGAAAAGCGGAAGAACAGAGAATGAAACAAGCGATAAAATCTGCAAGAACGTTTCGTATTTCATTTCTTTAACCCTTTTCATTTGCAAAAACCTTTGCGTCGCAACACCGCAGTATAACGTCAGGGCGGAAGTACCTGCAAACATTGGTGATGTCTGCGCCAGAGTATCCCTCAATCTTCTCTGCAATCTCCTCCAGGTTTACCGCTGGGTCCAGCTCAACTTCTCGGAGATTTATTTTCAGCAGCTCAGCTCTTCCATTAGCTGTGACACAGAGAGGGAGCAGACTTACGTTGGCAGTGATTAATAATAGAACGAGTTCCCCAAAGAACTGAGAACATAAGCAAAGTCTAAAATCTGCCAGGATTAAATCAATTAAATACAAATTATATTCTCTCATGAGATTCCACTAGGCTGGCAGGTGCCAAATTCTGATAAAATGCTACTCTAGACCATCATGGCAGATTTAGCGGAACATATGTGCACTGGATAATAAAAATGGTCAATGATGGCTAACTAGGTAGATTGCCGTGTCATGTGTGGTGTCTGTTCTGGTTCTTTCAGTAATAATAAAGCAATAATTCCCAATTATCAGAATGGGGACAAAACATGCCATATCAGTGTCAATGATAAGCCTTCAATAAACACTACATGTAGGAAATGCATAAAAATATTAAAACTTAAAATATATGTTTTTCTGGAGACCAGTTTCCTCTTCTTCTCACAAACTGTCTTTTTCTGTAATGCATCTGGAAGGTGCAGAAACCCTCGCCCACTACTGCCTGCTATAGTAAACCAGTTGTAAGGCCTCTTTCACACACGCGTGACGGATTAGGTCGGGATGCGTTCAGTGAAACTCGCACCATTTTGCAAACAAGTTCAGTCAGTTTTGTCTGCGATTGCGTTCAGGTGTTCAGTTTGTTTTTCCGCGTGGGTGCAATGCGTTTTGATGCGTTTTTCACGCACGTGAAAAAAAAAAAAAACTGAAGGTTTACAAACAACATCTCTTAGCAACCATCAGTGAAAAACGCAATGCATCCGGACTGCATGCGGATTACATACTGATGCAATGCGTTTTTCACTGAAGTCCCATTTACTTCTATGGGACCAGGGCTGCCTGAAAAACGCAGAATATAGAACATGCTGCGATTCTCATGCAAGGCAGAAATGATGCATGAAAAAAATGTACACAGACCTTTTGAAATTAATGGGTTAGGATTCAGTGAGGGTGCTGTGTGTTCACTTCACGCATCGCACCCGTGCACAAAACTCGCTTGTGTGAAAGGGGCCTAAGGCTGTGTTCACATCTTCGTCACAAATAATTCAACATAAATGCCGACTATGAGCTGAAAAAAAAACCTAATTCGTCTGGTCGAAACCCAGCATTTATGTTGGAAGCGGCTGGATCACCGCAGGATCCCATTAGAGTAAATAGGGATCCGGCATTGATCTGTTGAATCTGGCAATGCGGTACAGCCTGCCAGAAACATTCACTGGAGATGCGAATGCAGCTTGACAAGCCATGACTGCTTACATTTTTACCCCTCAGGAAAATTGAAGGGTTCAACAGCAAATTTACACCTGTGTTCTCTGCAAAATTTCCATGAGACCTTTTATCCATGTCGAGGGTTCGTGTTCTTTTAAAGGGACCCGTCCATCAAAAAAATATTATCACATATTGGCAACGTAGGTATTCTTTTTTCTATTCTTTTTTATTTGAAAAAAAAAGGGGAGGATGGTTTTCCTATCCGTATATCCAGAGGAGGACTGGGAATTTAAAGTGGCCCTGGAAAAAATACTAAAAGTGGCCCCATTTTGTAGTTGGGTCCAAATTGATGGAAGGCAGGGCCAGCAATGCCATATTGTGTCACATTATACCACCCCAACAGAGCCAAATACCACAGTCTATCACAGAATACTGCCAGCAGCACCAAATACATCCCCAAAAACTTCCACTGGCCGGCTGTGAGGAGGGCCCAGGCAGCCCCCTGGGCACCCGCCCACCGGGAAATTTCCCTGTAAGGTCTATGGCCAATCCGCCCCTGCATATATCATTTTTAGAGGTCGTTCCTTGTATACCAGTTTCTGTCCACAGTATCTGTCTGGACTTTGCACATCAGAGTCTCCCTTGAATAGACCAGATAGCAGTGAGGGGTGATGACTCAATTAGAGCACCACACCTCCCCTATACTATCCAAGCAGTGTGGCTGGTCAGGACCACGCACGCGATAATAATACACCGGATCCACTCTCAATTCACATTACTTTAAATGACACTAAACCAGTGGTCGCCTACTCACTGTAGAACAGCTGATGTTGCCAGGAAAGTTGCTGCTAACAAACATTTTCCCTGCAGAAGCCTCTGTAGGGTTATATTCCAGGGACTGAAATGAACGGCCGACTACACTCACCGGCCACTTTATTAGGTACACCTGTCCAACTGCTCGTTAACACTTAATTTCTAATCAGCCAATCACATGGCGGCAACTCAGTGCATTTAGGCATGTAGACATGGTCAAGACAATCTCCTGCAGTTCAAACCGAGCATCAGTATGGGGAAGAAAGGTGATTTGAGTGCCTTTGAACGTGGCATGGTTGTTGGTGCCAGAAGGGCTGGTCTGAGTATTTCAGAAACTGCTGATCTACTGGGATTTTCACGCACAACCATCTCTAGGGTTTACAGAGAATGGTCCGAAAAAGAAAAAACATCCAGTGAGCGGCAGTTCTGTGGGCGGAAATGCCTTGTTGATGCCAGAGGTCAGAGGAGAATGGGCAGACTGGTTCAAGCTGATAGAAAGGCAACAGTGACTCAAATTGCCACCCGTTACAACCAAGGTAGGCATAAGAGCATCTCTGAACGCACAGTACGTCGAACTTTGAGGCAGATGGGCTACAGCAGCAGAAGACCACACCGGGTGCCACTCCTTTCAGCTAAGAACAGGAAACTGAGGCTACAATTTGCACAAGCTCATCGAAATTGGACAGTAGAAGATTGGAAAAACGTTGCCTGGTCTGATGAGTCTCGATTTCTGCTGCGACATTCGGATGGTAGGGTCAGAATTTGGCGTCAACAACATGAAAGCATGGATCCATCCTGCCTTGTATCAACGGTTCAAGCTGGTGGTGGTGGTGTCATGGTGTGGGGAATATTTTCTTTGGCACTCTTTGGGCCCTTGGTACCAATTGAGCATCGTTGCAACGCCACAGCCTACCTGAGTATTGTTGCTGACCATGTCCATCCCTTTATGACCACAATGTACCCAACATCTGATGGCTACTTTCAGCAGGATAATGCGCCAATGTCATAAAGCTGGAAATCATCTCAGACTGGTTTCTTGAACATGACAATGAGTTCACTGTACTCAAATGGCCTCCACAGTCACCAGATCTCAATCCAATAGAGCATCTTTGGGATGTGGTGGAACGGGAGATTCGCATCATGGATGTGCAGCCGACAAATCTGCGGCAACTGTGTGATGCCATCATGTCAATATGGACCAAAATCTCTGAGGAATGCTTCCAGCACCTTGTTGAATCTATGCCACGAAGAACTGAGGCAGTTCTGAAGGCAAAAGGGGGTCCAACCCGTTACTAGCATGGTGTACCTAATAAAGTGGCCGGTGAGTGTATATAATACATGTATGGACTGGCTCTCCACTCCCTGGCAAACAGAGGGATGATTCTAAACATTGGACCAACCTTTATGGCATTTGTGTATTACTTCTGGAATGTGGTCTATATATGGCATAGTCTACAACATATTATCTGGTTTTTCAGATTATGTTTCAGCGACTGAAAATCAGTTTCATTCACTTGAATAGGGAGGCAAGCACAAGGATTTCTGCAATCCCCATTCAGGTGAATGGAACTGATATTCTGTCGTAAAAAATTCTGCAACAAAATGTACAACGTGTGAAGATAATCTAATAGTCACACTCCATACTCATCAAGTACACAGAAAGAGAAGGACAACCAAAAAAACTGTTCTCCTGCAATTGCAGTCACATACGCAGTCGAGTCACATTATTATGACCACTTCCTACTTTCAACTTCAGCAACATGTAGCTCATGAAGGAAGTCACGTGTGGTCAGATGGCTCGGTGGGTATATAAGGTGAGCATTAGTCTGTACACATATCCTTCTTTGCTGTCATGGGTAGAATGGATCATTTATCAGTGTTGCAAAAAGAGTTGATTATTTCTGGCCAAGGGTGGTGGTATTTCTGAACCTGCGCAGTTTGTGAACTGTTCATGATGCTGCCGTGGTCAAAATGTGAGTGGACGAATGGCACCATTGGGAATACAACGTGGAAACTGCAGAGCACCACGTGCCAATGAGGTGAGATATGAATGTTGGATGTGAAAGTGCACAGTGTAGCAGCAACTCACCTCCAAAAATGAACCACAGGACTACCAGACGTGTGTCTAACACTACAGTTCAGGGAACCCTACTGTGTATGGGGCTTCAAAACAAACGGATGGTCACTGCACCTCTACTAACGAAGTTGCACTACCAGAAAAGGCTTCAATTTTCCTGGCAGTATTGGAATTGCTGATTAGCAGAGGGTCAACTTCTCCAATGAGTCACGTTGGTGTGTCAGGAGAGAAACATCAGAGAACAACACCCTGAAACCATTGCTTGAAGACCACAAGCTGATGGTGGAAGTTATGGTCTGGGGAATGTTTTTGTGGTATTCTCTGGGCCACTCATACATGTGGAGGGCACTCTCAACTGATTTGGGTATGAATGAATCCATCCTTGCAGATAATGAACACCCATACATGCTGATTGTCTTCCCTGGAATGGATGAGATCTGCCAGCAAAACAATGCAACCTGTCACATAGCTAGAAATGTCCAACACTGGTTGGAAGAGCATGACCAAGAATTCAGAGAACTACCCTGGCTCCCTAAGTCTCCAGACTTGAACCTAATAGAGCATCTGTGGGACCACCTCGATTCTCGCAATTGCTCTATGGATCCTCCGCCATGCACCCTCCAGCAGCACTGCAGTCAGCATGGCTCCAGATACCAGTGACAACCTACCAGGACCTTATTGAGTCTCTCCCAGCCCGTTTAGCTGTTGTCCGTGCTGCACACAGTGGTTAAAGCCCCATTCACACATCAGTGTTTCATATGTTCTCCACAGACAGCACACGCCCCCATTAATTTTAATGTGTGTATTCAGACATCAGTTTTTTAGCACGGTCCGTGGGTCAGTGTTTTTAGCACGGATGCATGCTCTATTTTGTCCGTGTTCACGGATCCAACATGCACAGTATAGTCTATGGGTCCGTGAAAACTACGGATTCAACACGGATGCCATCTGTGTTTCACAGATCATTGAGATGCTTTGAAAATTATTTTCCAGCTGTTCAGTGTCAGTGAAACACGGATGCAACACGAACAGTCTTTAAATGACACATTTTTTTGCAGTAGAAAACATACTATTTTAGAACGTGTCTGACATTGTCGTTTGAATAGCTTATACAATTCTCGGTATTACCCTTGAAAATGGATTTTGCTTTTGAAAGTCAACTTTTAAAGACCTTGAAAACTCTCCTAATGTTCCTGGTAATTTATTTTTATATGTGCTAAGTTCTCCCAGCAACGGGCAGCATAAAATACATGTATGAATAAATCTGATCTAATGACATCACTTTCCAGGAAAAGCTAGAAAAATCATATACTTCAGCCAAGTCCTCACTGGAAACACATCCACTTTACATGCAGCCCGTACAATGATCACAACTGTTCCAGACGCAGCAACAATCCCATAATTTATACTTCTATTCCAGCCTGGAAGGAAATGCCCTTGAACCAGAAGATTATTATGAGAAAGAGGATTAGTAAGGTCCTCGGTAATGTTTTGTGTCTGGATAGTTGGCCGGGATGGCAGCGCCGCCAGAGATGTACCATTGTATCAGGAGGGCAACACACAGTACATCATCACAATAACCTATGAAATATACAGTCTCGTTAAATTTAAAGGGAACAACCAGATTATTTAAGCCGATTCTCATACTGTGCATTTCCGAAAAAAAAAAAAAAGAGGATTGTCGTGGGGAGTGGAAGGATCGGTGATCAGCCAGCATCATCGCATGGAATGCGGTATTGAAATCAAGTAAACTATAGGCAGTCCTTACTCTAGGCAATAGAAAGGGGATCAGGAGACTTACCTGCATTAGAGCAACTGCAGGTAACCCACCAGTAAGTAAAAGTCATTGGGAAAATGTATTAAAGGGGTTCAGCAGTTTCTTTTAAACTGATGTCTGGATAGATCATCAGCATCTGATCAGAAGGGGTCAGACACCCGGGAACCCCCGCTAATCAGCTGTTTGAGAAGGCAGCGGCTCCATTCAAGTGAACAGAGCTTAGCCGCGCCCAGGCCAGTGATACTAGTCATGACGTCACTGGGCCTGCGGTAAACAGTGAGAAGGAGCACCGCAGCCTTCTCAAACAGCTGATCAGCGGGGGTCCCGGGTGTCGGACCCCCACCGATCAGATGCTGATGCTCTATCCAGAGGATAGATCATCAGTTTAAAAGGACTGCAGAACCCCTTTAAGCTAATAAGCAAGTCTAAATTAGGTTTCTAAACCAGGGAGGGGCAGGGGGAGGGCAGTGCAGACATACCTTTTGTGAAGCTTTACTTACCTGTAGTAGTGTGAATATTAACTTTTATTCTGACAGGTTCTGCTCTTGCATAGGACGCACAGGAGGAGGGGCTTCACTGTGAAGTGCACTCTGCATTAAGCTGCTTCACAGCCTTTCCGTTCTGAGTAACAGATGTAGCTGTTTCCTAATTTGATACTACAGTTGTCACTAAGATCATAGGGGAGAGGTTGTGAAGCAGCTAAATGCAAAGAGCAGAAAGCGCTTCACAGTGAAGCTCCGCCCCCAGAACCTAGCAGAATAAAAGTTCACATTCACACCACTCCTGATATTAAAAGCTTTACAAAAAGTATGTTTGTAATTAGAGTTGAGCGAAGTGAGCTTCTGATACATAATCCGAAGTCACTTCTTTCAAAACTTCAGAATAATACTGTACAGAGATTTGTCTCCGTACAGTATTAGAATGTATGGGCTCCGATGAGCCGAAGTCAGTTATTCAGGAAGTCGTATGTGACTTTGTTGGATAACTTCGGTAGTTGATTTCTAAAGTGGAAAACTTTAAAACTTGAAACCGAACTCAGCTTCAGTTCCGACTAGTACATCAGAATCAAAGCCGTGTTTGCTTTCAAGTTTTAAAGTAGTTTTCCATTTTAGAAAATCAACTACTGAATAACTAACTAACTAACTAACTAACTTCGGCTCATTGGAGCCCATACATTCTAAGCCTGTGCGTAGACGGATCTCCGTACAGTATTATTCCGAAATTTTGAACAAAGTAATTTCGGATAAAGCATCCGAAGCTCGCTTAACTCAACTCTATTTGTAATGCTCTCCCTAGGCCCCTGCCTAATGCTGCCAGCAGTACAGCATGGTCAAATCTGCTGACAGACTCCCTTTAAAGGAAATATCTGATACAACAACTTCTATTTGCCACTAACTTTGCTCATCGGGTTATTGCCCATCTGTATTGCAGGCAGCCATGAAACAGTCTGACATATGTGATGAAATTTTAGTAATGGGAGAGAAGAGACTGCTGAATTCTGATGTAGCTCAAGTCTAGACAGTGTAGTCACAGGGACCGGCCACCGGTGAATTACAATGGTCTGATTACAATTATCTGTTCCTCTGCGTGAAGAAAACGTGGTAACTTATGTTCTCAACCGTCTTCAGCAGCTCCCGGTGATGGTGAAATGATGTTGGGATTAAAGTTGCCTGTCAGTGCTTGTAAATATTTAAAAGGAATTACAGATGCATTAACGCCTTAGAACGGCAAATCACCTTATGTCAGACTATCCTTTGGGAAGTCTGCCTTTCGATGCCGCTCGTTATATTTACATATAGATATATTTCTACTTTGAACACTTGCAATCCTTTGTTGGCTGTCTTTGCTTCATCTACTTTATTAACTGTATGTAAAGGCGGGCGTTCCCTGAAGACAACGACTACCGGGGATGAACAACTCTTCTATATGAAATAGTGGAATGAAAAAGATCAAGAGGGACATTTATTAAGACTTAAACGTCGGTCTTAGTTCCTTTGTGCTGCCGGCGGGTGCGCCAAAGTTATGTTGAGGCGCAGTCCTCTACAAAACTTTGGCGCTTCCCACAGCATGCCGTGCGACATACTAAATTCTACACCAGCTCCCTTGTTGGTGTAGATTTAAAACTGGCGTGGTAAATGATGAATGAGACAGGCCTCCGGGCCTGCCCTTTTTCCTGCCAATGCCACTCCCCATTTTCTTGGCAATCGGGAAAAGTGGCACAAGCGGCAAAAAGTTGCAGATTTTGCCGCAAATAACCACTGCGACAAAATCTGGGACATTAATATGCCAAAAAGTGTTGTATAGTTCATAATAAATGCCCCCCCCCAAGTCTTTTTAAAGACAAAGGCCCAGATTTACTGATGTATCTGGGCCAAAAATCTGTCTAAAAATTGACGCAAAATGGAGCAGTTTGGCTCACTTAGGGGTTCGCAGAAAATGGGTGTGGCCAAAGATGCATCACTTGGGGCAAAAATCTTAAAAACCTTAAAGGGCATCTGTCAGCAGATTTGTACCTATGAAACTGGCTGATCTGTTACATGTGCACTTGGCAGCTGAAGACATCTGTGTTGGTCCCATGTTTATATGTGTCCACATTGCTGAGGAAAATGATGTTTTAATATATGCAAACGAGCCTCTAGGAGCAACGGGGGCGTTACCATTACACCTAGAGCCTCCGCTCTCTCTGCTACTGCCACACCCCCTGCACTTTGATTGCTTAGGCCAGGCATGATGACATTTTCACTGTCTGTTCCCGTCAATCAGCGTGCAGAAGGCGTGGCAGTAGCAGAGAGAGCTGAGCTTCTAGGTGTAATGGTAACGCCCCCGTTGCTCCTAGAGGCTCGTTTGCATATAATAAAACATAATTTTTCTCAGTAATGTGGACACATATAAAGATGGGACCAACACAGATGTCTTCAGCTGCCAAGTGCACATGTAACAGGTCAGCCAGTGTCATAGGTACAAATCTGCTGACAGATGACCTATAAAGTAAGCCAACCATTAATTGGTATAGAGCTAGAGAAAAGTGTTTGTCCCTGCTCCACATTCTTCATCCCCCCCAAGCCTCTGTGATAAATCTGGTGCAGGTCTAGACAGACTGTCTTCTCTTACACCATCTTTAGGATCAAATCTGGGGCAAAGTATCTACTAAAAACTAAAATCGGAATAGAGATACAGTATTCATTATAGATAAAGGGGCATTCCTCGCAATTGTCATTTCATTCGGCCTCACACACAAGAGAGCGCCCCTGTGTGACACCATATGGCACCATTTTACAGCAAGAATAGCTCTAGCATCGGACAGAGTATGCAGCCATTTTTTTGTATGCCTAAGTAGGATATCAGAGGCATGTGGAGCCAAAGTATAACCCTGTAGATTGCTATGAGTGCCATATTAAGTTCAACCTCTTTGCATGCAAACAGACATGGTGCACATAATGGGCCCTGATCTATGTGAAGAAGCCAGCAAAGGGCCGTACTGTTTCTGCCACCAGGCTGGATTTATCCACTGAATGGGGCAAAAAAAGGGGAGCCCTATCTGTCTGTGGTTCTCAAAGGTAACGCAAGATGTGTAAAAGAGTTCTCCTGAATTAAAATACTGATGATCCTCAGGATAGGTCATCAAATTAGATCTGCGGGGGTACGACTACCATGACCCCTGGCGATCAGCTGTATGAAGAGGCCGTGGAGCTCAGCGAACGCTTAGGCCTCTTTCTAGCCCGGTGACATCAAATTGATCACATGGCCTTAGTCTTATTCAAGTGAATGGGGCTAAGATGCAATACCAAGCACAGCCACTATACAATGTACGGCGCTGTACTTGGTAAGCTGTGAGCAGGCCATGGCGCTCACGGGAATGCAGCGGCCTACTCAAGCAACTGGTCGGCAGGGATGCCTGTGGTCAGACCCCTAATGGTGGCTGCAGGCAGACGGTTTTTATAATGTATTATGCGAGGGGAAGCATGTCACACAATTTATGATTTATAGAACAAGTGCTTGAAGTCAGGTAAAGTGGGTGAAACAGCACAACTTTTTTCCATTAAAAATTTACTAAATGTAGAGTCATGCCCTAGTGCAGGGGTAAGGGACTAAGCTCTGTCTTCAGGGGGCTGTTAACAGAAAAAATGTCCAAAAATTCCTCACAATGAAAATAAACCCACCTTAACATGACTTGACCTATCTGGGACATTAGTGGCATATATCTAGGATGTGCCATCAATGTCAGACATGTGTAAGTCCCACCTCCGGGACCGGCTCCTATCTAGAGAATGGGGTCCCTGAAGTGAAGAAGAGCACACCGCACATACGTGGTGTGCTCTCCATTCATCGCTATGGGAGTTCCGAAAACAGCCGAGCGAGAGTGCTGCTCTCGGTGACTGTGCTGCTCTCTGTTCACTTCAAGGGTCCTGTTCTGAAGAGAACAGAGGGTCCCAGACCATCAATGTCCCAGATGGGAATACCCCTTCAACAATTGTTTGGAATTAGCAGAATTATACTCAGTAATGTGTCTACAGATACCATGCAATTACGTCAGTGAATGAAGCAGCTCCCTAAGCCTTTAACACAGCAGGAAATCACAGCAAAATTGAAAACCGAACCAGTAGCTAAATTTCATGCAGCCAAAAAGATCTTTGTCTGTATCTACGCAACTGAAGAAGCCACAAGAAGCAGCTGGAAGACAACCCCTTGCTCAAGAGGGAATTAATGATTTTGATAAATCATTGAAAGTTATGCCATCTATTTATTAGCGTGTTTTCTTTTTTTTTTATATATATATATATAATTTACTTTCGGTGGGCTGCTGCCAGTATGTAGCAATATATTTATCAATTAGCTGTTGTTCATGTGCTTTAATACTGGTTTTGTTTTCCGGTCTTGAATGGGGAGTGTTTGTAGGAACGAAAATTATGGATTTTTATCCTTTCCACGACCTGAAAAATGTCTGACACCTCTTCATTTCCTAAGAAAAAGGTCCCACTAAAACACCAACCCCCAAACTAACACAGAGGTTGCAAGAAACTGGAAAAAAGTCAGATATGGAAGCGACTCCTCCTCCTCACTTTAATCGTAGGTGGACATATAGATACAAAAAGACACTATCTTTTTATCTGAGATGTTTAGTACAAATGTAGCTAGTGCTGGTGATGAGAACAGACAGGGTTAACGTGGCATTTTAACGCTTAATAAAGATGTTTTTTCATAATCTGCACCGCTTTTCATACAATGGAGTATACAAGAAATATCACAAAACAGCGTCCGGCGCACTGACAGAAGTAATTATTTTGCTGCTAGCGAAGCAGAAAAAGTCTTAAAGTCTGACAGAAAAAATACAGACCTGTGACTGTGGATAAGACATTATTCTAGAAAACTTCTTTGTTACAAGTTTGCTTAAAGAGGCTCTGTCACTAGGTTTTAACCTATGTATTTAAATACATAGGTTAAAACCCCTTGACTTCTACAGTTAAAACATACCTTTATTGCAGAGTACAGCGCAGCGGTTGTGCTGAAAAAAGAACTTTAATCTTTATGTTAATGAGCCTTCGGAGCACCGGGGGGCGGGCTCTTTCTTCCTGAGCACCGCTTCTTCACCGCCCCCCGGGTCCCGAGGCTCTCTCCGATGCCAACGTCCACGCCCCTCTGAAACTTGATTGACAGCGCTAGGCCGTTTGGCCTAGCGCTGAAATCCCGCCGGCGCATGCGCAGAAGCGCTTGCAGTGCCGAACACCGCAAGCGCTTCCATCCTTGTGCGCACGCGCCGTCACTTCCGGGTTCAGCGAAGTGACGGCGGAGGCATCTGTCAGCAGTTTTGTACCTAGGACACTGGCTGACCTGTTACATGTGCGCTTGGCAGCTGAAGGTATCTGTGTTGGTCCCATGTTTATATGTGTCCGCATTGCTGAGAAAATGATGTTTTAATGAACGCAAATGAGCCTCTAGGAGCAATGGGGGCGTTGTAGTTACTCCTAAAGGCTCTACTCTCTCTACAACTGCCGCATCATCTGTACTTTGACAGGGCCAGGATAGATGATGTTCACGCTGCAGTTGCAGAGAGAGCAGAGCCTTTAGGTGTAATGGCAACGCCCCCGTTGCTCCTATAGGCTCATTTGCATATATTAAAACATTATTTTCTCAGCAGTGAGGGCACATATGAAGACTGGACCAACTCAGATGCTTTCAGCTGCCAGGCACACATGCAACAGGTCTGCCAATCTCATAGGTACAAAACTGCTGACAGATGCCTTTTAAAGGGGTTGCAGCAAGTATACAAGTTATCCCCTATCAACAGAATACAATTTTCTCTACGTTTTTGGGTTTAGTCGCCCTTTTTGAGAATTGCACCTGCCTGCATGATATTTATGAATATCTGAATACCTGTAGGTAATGCTATATAGATCCTCTTTTCTAATCTCCTCCGTAAAGCCTCATCGATGTCCCATGGGAAATTGGTAGCGGCCAGAACCATAACCATTTTTGAAGGATCGTCATTTTCCAGGGCGCCTCCAACCCCTGCAATAGTAAAACGTGCATTATGAAGTTAGCAGAAGAAAATCGACAAAGGGGGTTGACAATTGAGGAGCCATGATCTTTATTAAAACCGCACTTTGCTCTGTAGACTTAGAATTCTGAGACCACCCGCCATCAATCACAGGAGCTCTGCTTTCACACTATTGCTCTGCTGGTTCATCCAAGTATATATTCATAAAACAGACTGTCCCAGGCAATTTCTCAAATGGCATCTGTGCACGGTGGTTTTGAAGTCTGATGCTGGAGGGCTTTACATAAAATAACTACTGTTGTACATTGCTCAGCCGAGGGAGACAGGTTATTTATATAACTGTCTCTACTGCTCTCAGACTAAGGGCAATGAAAACTTATTAAAGGAAATACGCTAAAATTCTTTTATATCGCACAAAAAGCAGAACTACATCTAGGCACTTTAGTCCTGTGCAAAACGCCAAACTCTATTATAAAGTCCAAGGTCTTTTAAATGAACCTATATAGTTCCTTTCTTTTCCAGATCTATATGAAAATGACTAGAAGCCCACCCGAGGGCGTACAGCAAGTATCAGGACTCCTATTCTTCACAGACCCATCTCACCAGCTCCAGCACGAGCTGGCTAGATGGTTCGCTTTCTTTGGAAGATGCCTCTTTGCACATTCTTTTTCCATGGAACATTGCAAATAACTCTCCATACTATAGAGCACTTTCAGTAAGTCTCCATACGTAGCTGGTCTCTTTAAAGGGTACCCAAGTTCTCATAAAAATTTGCATAATGACTGTGATTCATTGTAGAATCAAGACTGAAAGAGCAGGTCTTTTTTGGGCTCCCTTAATGTCTTCCTCAGCAATATTATTCTCTGTTTCGTTTGCACAGCTAGATGCACTTCTCTCACAAGCAGGGAGCATCTCCCTTCTGTTGAATCTGCCAGTACAGTGTGCTGTGACCTCACTTCTCACTGTGTTTGTTTTCGTCTAGAGAGCTCAGAAAGCTGATAAGGAGGGAGAGATCACACTTACAGACACACAGGAGTTTCTCTGCTCTTCAGAAGCAGTGTAGGAGCAGTTTCTCTATGAGGCTTAGGAGCTCAGATAGTTCTGACACTCCATTTTCTGTGAACCATCTTTTGAGTCTCTGTTACTAGGAACGGTTCTAGCCCAACAACAGGCACTGGACTGCAAGTTATGTGGATGTGAGACCCTAAAGCTTTAGAGATCCTATTTTGATTATTTTCGTCTCATAAGCATTACGGAGCATTCACATGACTATATCCATTTTGTGGTCTGCAAATCATGGATCCGCAAAATACGGATGTGGTCCCATTGAAAAAAATGTCCTATAATTTGCAGCTGCACGAATTCGGACACACACAGCACACAGATGACATCCATGGAAACTAATGGGTCTGTGTGCGATCTGCAAAAAATGCACATTCGATGCAGACTAAATATACGGTCGTATGAATGCTCCCGTATACCCAGTAAAAATCTATCCATATGGCAGTTTTATGTACTTAAGGCTTAAGTATTGTATAATAAAAAAACGGTTCACCTTTCTATTATACTTTGAGGTCAAATGCCTCAACATTTTTAAAATCTCTGCTTGATGTTAGTGAATGGGAAATTTCTAGCTTTAGAGGTCGAAAACCCAACTGTATCATGACTTGCTGATATGTTTTATTTCTACTCACTGACAACAGATCTTGAAAAGGGCAAAGAAAAGCCCCTCATCTTCTTTCTCAACACTTTTTTCCAGTGTTTATATCCTGCACAGGTTATGGTTGTTAAGCAGAAGCCATGACGCTTATGTCACCAGAGGCTAAGTTACACAGGATATCTGAACTAAGGGCAAGTCACAATATTCACAAATATTCCTCTTTAAAAAGACCACCTCGCATTTCATTTTTGTTTCAATTGCTAAACTAAAAATCCATGTATGTGTTTGCAACCAAATTTTGTTTTACTGTCTTTTTACATCTAAAATTAAAAAAAAGATAGCAACTTTACAAATAGTCTTGATCAAAAATGTGCTATTGATTTCTTTCTACAGCTTCTGAACAGACAATGCGTCTCCACGGTAACAGACAACAAACAAACCCTGTGTTGTCTGATGCTGTAGACTGTTTAGACAGTACAGCAGGGTATGTGCTTTTTGGCAGGTGGATAAATAGGAGTTAACTGAGAGACAAATATCATACATTTATTACTGACCCCAGTAAACAATAGCATACGGCCCCCTCCCCCAGAAACCAGTAATTAATAGGCGGTTGCATACAGAGCTTTACTGCTATGTATGATGTATAGGGTCACTAGCAGTAAATCACAAAGTAATCTGACAACTTTTACCACCAGGACTTCTTATGCTTCTTACTGTATATGGGCTCTCTCTAACACACAAATGATATTCTATCTAATGTCCAAAAAAGACACATCAAAACTACAGCCATAAACTTGTGAGTGTTCACTTAATAGAAAACAATATAATGATGACTTACTTACTTTGATATTAAGACAAGTCTAATCATTCTGTCCCAGTCTAAATGGCAAAGCTGACAGTGAGTTGCAGAAAACAGGAAATGTCAGCCTACTGTGACTGCTCTAGTAGCCAGTGTGAAAACAGAAATACCTCTAGATGAGGACGTGGAGGAGGAGACGAAACAAAATCAAAGCCTATTAACTGGTTCAGGAACAGGATAATTTCAGTGTCAGTTTGATAAATAGTAAAAAATATGTTTTTCACAATTTAGTTAATTCTTTTCTGGTAATAATATAGTATTACCCTAAGACGGACTTTTATCTTTTGTCATTATATACCATAAATTCTAATATAGTTCATGTCCACTTTGGGTTATTTTTGTGCATGTTTTTTATACCAAACGTTCCCACTTTAACTGGGTCTGCACAGCATCCCAGGGATCATGTGACCAGTCACATGACCACTAGGACCTAAAGCCCGCTATTTTATACGCTGTGCTCACTGGGGGATGTGTATGTGAGAACAGCAAGACAGAAGTTTCTCTCCAGGGTCTCCGGAAGACTCTTGCAGTGGGGGACCAGACATTTAGCTGTTGTGGGCTTTAGAGACCTGTATTGTCAAAGCAGTCATTAATCACAAAAACATGTTCATAATGTACACTTTATTTAAAGACTCTGTACACTTTTGGGGGCATTTTTTTGTTATTGCATTATACTCATTTTGAGCTAAAATAATTTTTTCAATTGGTTTTTATTAAAAAAATCTTTTTTCAGATTTTCTCTCTTTTCCGTCATTTGGGGAGCTGAGCGACTCCTCATTTCTGCTCTCTGACATTATAAACACTCATTGTAGCTCAGTTTTTACCTTACTGATAAGAATGTGACTTAAATGTGTTTATAACCTCTTAGTAGTTTAGAGATAAGGGTTATTATATGACCGGTACAAAGTGAAAGGGAAAGTACCAGTCACATAGAAAACAGTTAACCCTTTGTGACAGAACGGCTCAATATTTTTAATAAAGGCCAACTGAAAATATGATTTTTATTCAAACATTAGTAAAATGCAATCAAACAAAAATTGACTCAGTTGTACATAGCCTTTAAATAACTAGGATCACTAGGATCCATTTGTCCTTGCACAGCAGCATCCCAGTGTATAGATCTTATAAAAACTTGTGTAGATGCATCATACCATCCATTTGGATTAGCAGTTCTGACTTGACTCTTCGACTGGCTTCATGTTCATCTGACGTTCCTCTACGGCTGCAGATTGAGTCAATCTCATCAATAAAAATGGTGGTGGGAGCATAAAATCGTGCCTGTGGTGAAAGAAATTCCAAAAAATAAAAATTATACAAGACTACATGAGGGTATAAAAACATGTCTTCCCAATGGGGCTTATTCAATGACAAGGCACGATGTTAAGAAGACTAGAAACTCCATTTCAAGTAAAGATTAAAGGGGTTTTCTTAAATCCTCAGGACAGGTCATCAGTATCTGATTGGTGGTGGTCCGACACCCAGGACCCCCACCGATCAGCTTTTTGAGAAGTCAGTGGGGCTACTGTGAGCTCCGCCGCCTTCTCTCTGCTTTCCCTAGGCCAGTGATGACATGTTCATGTGTCACATGGCCTAGGAGCAGCTCCATTCCATTCAAGTAAATGGGGCTGAGTGCAATACCAAGTACAGCTGCTATACAATGTACAACTCTGTGCTTGGTAAGCTGTGCCTTCTCAAAACAGCTGATCGGCAGGGTCCTGGGTGTCGGACCCCCACCTTTCAGATACTGATGACCCATCCAGAGGATAGGGACAACCCCTTTAAGAAGTCATAAACCATCTATCACTTCTTCACTGGACTTATTATAGGAGATAATGAGGAGGAACAAGAGCAGAAAAGGGCGCAAAGCAAGTTAGGGTTAACATATGTAAGAATTATTACAGTCTATACTGAATATAAAGTTTAGGATCACCAAAACATTGCAAATATTATACTTTACTTATCTTGTATATCAAATATCCAAGCATTCCCCGCACACTCAGTGTCTGTACAATGCTTACTCTAGGGATTTACACTCTGGGTAGTGCAGTATTTATGCCGGGTACTCTTCCCAGAAACGCTCCCCAAATGTAGAAGTCCAGTGGGAGGTCCTTCTGAGCGATTGCCCACTGGACTCCTAATCTTCTGAAATGCCAGACACGGACCTGAAGTGTCATGGGAAACACTAAAACTATGTCAGGGCTTACCGTATTCCACATGATGAAGCACCCTGGTGTCCATTGGTAATACATGTACTGTAAACAAACCGTGATGTCCATAGCTTCCCAAGAAGACACCAGCATTATCTACAGGTATTGAAAGCCTTCAGACGAGTTACGAATAGAGAAGATTATATTGCTGGCATCTGCGCATACACTGTATGCCTTCAGTGCATGTACAGTACAAGATGATACCCATGGGCACCAAGAGGGGCCTCACCATGCTGGCTAAGGTAAACCTGGCGTTTTTAGGGTTTCTTACGCTATTATACATCACTGTTCAATGGTTGATAGACTTGTTTTCAAGCAAGCTTAATTCAGACAGGTTCAATATCTTTGACATTCATGAAAATAAATATCTCAAGGACTTATTTAAATGAACACTCCAGGAAAAACACTGTCATGCCTCGGGTATAACTTGGTGTAGGGGGCGATACATGGCTCAGCTACTGTTCAGCCACTCAATTGGGTTTGATGGTCTGTTTCATCCTGAAAGGTTTGAGAAGAAATCACCATTGCATCAACACATTATGAAATAAACTACAAAAGAAACCTACCATTTCAAATAATAAGCGCACCAACTTTTCAGACTCTCCCCTGTATTTTGATGTTAAGGTTGACGAGGAAACATTGAAAAATGTTGTTCCACATTCTGTAGCCACAGCTTTAGCCAGCATGGTCTTACCAGTACCAGGTGGTCCGACCATTAAAACACCCTAAAGAAATAAAGAAGAAATACATTATGAAGTATTATGGGTCAGTTGTATTTGGTCATTTAGGTCACTTTTCGTTCAGAAGATTTTTGGAATCTGTACAAAGAAGATAATCTTGACACAGAGATGAGTGTGCTAAGAGAGGAGGCAGACAGGAAGATACCACAAGATCTCTGTGTTCAGGACCAAGGAAAGGATTTGGGAAGTCTGAGGATTCATCTCCAGATGTGAAAAAAAGTCTACAATAATATATATATAAAATTAAAGAAGTTGCCCGAGATAATTAAGAACTCCGGCAGCAAGCAGAAAATATCACAAAATAACTGTAACTTCATACTTACCCCTCTTGTGCCCCCTCAAATGCTGCGCTCCTGTACTGCAGCACTGACATCATGTTACTGTCTGCAGCAGAGATGTGATATGTATGGGACATTCTATGCACACAGGTCACCATGCAGCCAATCACTGGCCTCAGCAGTACACGGGATATGTATGGGACATCACTGCTGAGGCTGCAGTGGTGACGTGATATGTTTGGGACATTACTGCTGTAGCCAGGAAAACAAACACCGGCCTGGAGGAACCAAGCACTACACCGAAGGGAAAAAAAGGGGCGAGCATGACCATTTTTTGTTATTTGAGGACATTTACTGCCACTGTAGTATGTATTTATCCTGGACAACCCATTTATTGCCGTTATTTCTTTTTCTTACCTTCCATGGTCTTCTGATCCCCTTGAAAAAATCTGGCATCCACATAGGAAGGACTACGGCTTCTCGTAATAATTTCTTCGCCTCTTCCAGGTCAGCAATGTCTTCCCTAATGAGAGACAAGTAATAAGAGAATAAGCAGGAAGTTGAAATAATGAGAACGGACAGTGAAACATGAAGAGGTAATGGAAGAAGAAAGAGCAAAAGCTGAAAAATGCCCTTTCTTTAAAACAACCCTTGAGCCTCGAGAGGCACTCAAGATGCACAGTTTTTAAGTTAAGAAGAAAAATGAAAAGAAAAACCTTGCACAATATGTTTTTTCACAAATACAACAAAAAGGAAGAAAACAAAGTTCAATGAAATGACAAAGCCACATACGGTTTAATATACACAGTATATAATATAAAGAACTGCTATCATTAAAGGGAATATGCCATCAGAAAATTACCTATTGTTTAAACCACTTCCTGTTCTATACAGATCACTTTTTAACACACACACTACTCACAAAAAGTTAGGGATATTTGGCTTGTGGGCAGGGCTGTGAAGTCGGTAAGCCAAAGCCCCGACTCAGACTCCTCAGTTTCCCCTAACTCCGAATCACGACTCCGACTCCAAATCCGACTCCCTCATACATGGCGCATGTTTAAGTGATAACTTTAAACAAACTTTGCATAAATCAATAGTACAGATATGTCATGACAAAAAGAGTTTGTAATATATGTTTTACTAGATTTCTTTACTCTTAACTTCTAGGATCAGGCTTTTCTCTGGACACAGCTCACTAAGGGCCTGATGTATGAACACTGTCTAAGACTTTCTTTGTTGCCCATAGCAACCAATCAGAGCTCCCCTTTCATTTCTCCAGAGCACTATATGAAATTAAAGGGGAGCTCTGATTGAATTGGTTTCTATGGGCAACAAAGAAACTTCTACACCTAGACAGTTTTCATACATAAGGCGCTAGGTGTTTTACATCAGAGGAAAAGCAAAGTAAAACATAAAGCATACAGAGAGAACATGCACTGTACAATTGATTTATGCACAGTTTATTGAAAGTTTAGATATACTAAGAAGTACTTGCCTTAAAGGGGTATTCTCAGAACACTGATTCACTGGCTGACAGGCAGTTTGCACTCACTCTGTCTCCTCAGGCTGTGGGTGGGTCTCCAGCAGTTATTAGCATATATTAACTTACTCTGACAGAGCAGGACATTGTGATATCTAACACAATTACAGGTAAAGCCATGCTTCTCAGTCCTCACAACACTTATACCTTTTGCTTACTGCAGGTAATCACTCAGAGCTCAGTCCCATCATTCTTCACTGCTCTCAGCCAATCAGATATCAGTCTTTCTGGTCTGCAGGTTACCATAGAAACCTGCTGAACTGTCTATAGTTCATGACTAAAGTAAAATCTACTGACCACTGTACTCAGAAAATGTCTTCTTTGAACTTTCCCTTTATGTTGAAAGCTAATCTTTGTAACTTGTGAGAAAAACCCTTAATCCTGTTTTCTCTAGCAGATCTGAGATAAGTGCAGCCATTCCTTCCCAGTGCCTTTTTCGTCTGATCTGTAGCAGAAGAGCTTCACTACTGAGCATCTACATAAAGGGCAGCTCACAGTCATCTCAACTAAAAGCCTAGATCCTTAGATCAGGAATAGAATATGTCATCATTTTCCCAAATTCTTATGAAAATATATTCAGCACATAGTGCATTGAACTAAATGTACCAATTTATTACATATTGTTGGAGTCGGAGTCGGTCCATTTTCTACCGACTCCGACTCCACCAAAATGGTCACTGACTCCGACTTCACGACTCCGACTCCACAGCCCTGCTTGTGGGTAAAATTACCGGATGACCTAAACTGCACTTTAACCTTTACAGGTGAACTTAATGTGACTTCTCTAATCTTTTGAATGCACGTGTCCAACTGTTCAATGTTTCAGTACTTTTTGCACAACTTGCTGTTCTCGAACAAGGAGCTTAAAGGCAAAATTCACAACAAGTGTTTGATCCATGAATCGCCCAATAAATTTCCTGGTTCAATTAGAATTGGTATTTAAACAGTCCTCCTCATCATGCCGTTCACATTTTGACATCACAAGGACCAAGACGACACCTAACAACTGATCAACAGTACCTCGCCATTGCGAGGCTTCAAGCAAGATGTTCTCAGATGGAAGCGCCACTGAGCTTAGAGAGTCATCAGCAGGTTGCAGCAGAGATAAAAAATCACAGAAAGGCATAGTGGATGGCACAGTGGATGTCCTTTGGCCACATCCCACACTGATGACCGCTTCATTGTGAACAATGCCCTGCAGAACCGGATGATGAATGTCACACAACCCCAGGCACATTTAAGAGAGGTGAGAGGCACCCAAGTGTCACATCAGACCATTCGAAACTGTTTATATCCGTGTGGTCTGCGTTCTAGACTACGTTCAAGGGTACCTGACCACACCACCAGGCACAGGGGTCATCGTCTTGCATAGGCCAGGGAGCATCTACGCTGGACGAGGGACCAGTGGGACTCAGTGCTGTTCACTGATGAAAGTCGATTCACGCTGAGCAGAAACCATGTTGGAGACGTCAACGTGTTACAGTGTGGGCAGGTATGTCTAGTCAATACAGAACTGCCCTACACTTTGTGAATGGTACAGTGACAAACCCATACTACTTGAATTACATTATTAATCCAGGCTGGGAAGCCTGAATCTGCAATAGGCAATCAGCTTGGTGTGAAGAAATCAACTGTGGGAGCAATAATTAGAAAATCGAAGACATACAAGACCACTGATAATCTCCCTCGATCAAGGGCTCCATGCAAGATCTCACCCCGTGGGGTCAAAATGATCACAAGAACTGTGAGCAAAAATCCCAGAACCACATGGGGGGACCTAGTGAATGACCTGCAGAAAGCTGGGACCAACGTAATAAAGGCTACAGTCAGTAACACACTATGCCGCCAGGGACTCAGATCCTGCAGTGCCAGACGTGTCCCCCTGCTTAAGCCAGTACATATCCGGGCCCGTTTGAAGTTTGCTAGAGAGCATTTGGATGTTCCAGAAGAGTATTGGGAGAATGTCATATAGTCACATAAAACCAAAGTAAAACTGTTTGGTAGAAACACAACTCGTCGTGTTTAGAGGAGAGTGAATGCTGAGTTGCATCCAAAGAACACCATACCTACTGTGAAGCATGGGGGTGGCAACATCATGCTTTGGGGCTGTTTCTCTGCAAAGGGACCAGGACGACTGATCCGTGTACATGAAAGAATGAATGGGGCCATGTATCATGAGATTTTGAGTGCAAACCTCCTTCCATCAGCAAGGGCATTATAGATGAAACGTGGCTGGGTCTTTCAGCATGACAATGATCCCAAGCACACCGCCAGGGCAATGAAGGAGTGGCTTTGTAAGAAGCATTTCAAGGTCCTGGAGTGGCCTAGCCAGTCTCCAGATCTCAACCCCATAGAAAACATTTGGAGGGAGTTGAAAGTCCGTGTTGCCCAGCGACAGCCCCAAAACATCACTGCTCTAGAGGAGATCTGCATGGAGGAATGGGCCAACATACCAGCAACAGTGTGTGCCAACCTTGTGAAGATTTACAGAAAACGTTTGACCTCTGCCTTTGCCAACAAAGGATATATAACAAAGTATTTAGATGAACTTTTGTTATTGACCAAATACTTATTTTCCACCATAATTTGCAAATAAATTCTTTAAAAATCAGACAATGTGATTTTCTGGATTTGTTTTCTCATTTTGTCTCTCATAGTTGAGGTCTACCTATGATGTCAATTACAGGCCTCTCTCATCTTTTTAGGCGGGAGAACTTGCACAATTGGTGGCTGACTAAATACTTTTTGTCCCCACTGTATATCGGGAAAGGAGCCCCGCAAGGTGGTGGCTAGAGGACTCCGGTCCGGCCATCACCAGGCGTGCTCCGCATAGAAGTGAATAAGAGTGCACTGCACATGACCGGCCACCGCTCATATTCACTTTTATGCGCTCGGCTATTTTCGGCAGCCCCATAGAAAATGAATGGAGGGCAGCTGCGCATGCGCAGTGCATTGGGGCTCCGTTCTCAATATAGGACAATAAGACAATAGGACTATAAGACAATGGGGTCATATGCTAGCGATATGCCCCCATTGTCTGTGATGGGACAACCCCTTTAAGTATGTAAAGTGAGAGCCAGAGATCTTTCATACATTTATCCCTACTTCAAAATTCATAGGCTTCTGTCCACCCACAAAAAAGGAAAGAAAGTCCTCCAAATAAGCAGACAAGTGAGTAAAAAAAAAAAAGTTTGAAATGTGTGGGATAAGCCCATTTAAGAAAATAATCAGCACAGAATTTCTCCCTTTCTCCGACGTTTGGCTCTAATGTAAGCGCCAAAGCTGATATTTGAAGTTTTGTTTGCCAATTGTCCTGTTATCTTTTGTTAAGAATATCAAGAAATTCCCTTATGAACAAACAAAAGCATTTTAGCCCTAAATTCAGCTTTATTCTAAATACCATATTACATTTCAAGAGACTAAAATATAAATTCCCGGCTAGATGGAGGATTCTGCGGGCTTAAGTGCAGCTCTGCTTTGTTTGGACGTTAATCACTTAAGCCAGTAACAATTTCCAAAAGTATATTTCTAAAGAGCGTGGATTTTCCTGCATCAGTGCATTCGGCGCTCAACATAACCGGTTTACAGGAAGCCGCAATTCATGCCGCATTCATTTTCTTTATTTCACTTCGGGCAGATATAATAAAATGTCAGGGCCACCTGAAGGAAAAAAATGAGCATGGCTGACTTCCGATAACCAGCTAAGTAAGGAAGACTGGAGGGCAAAGAAGAGGAAGATGAGCCTATGATAAAAATTCATAAAAAAACATCAGCATATAGGGAAGAACATGGAAGCATATCTTAGTTAAAGGGTTCTCCAGGAATTGATACTGACGACCTATCCTTAGGATGGGTCATCAATATCTGATCAGCGGGGGTCTGATTCCCGTGAATCCCGCCAATCAGCTGTTAGAAGAGGCTGCTGCGCTTCATGAGAGCTTAGGCCTCTTCCTAGGCCAATGATGTCAACGTACATCAGTCACATTAAAGTCAATGGGGCTGAGCTGCAATACCAAGTACAGGCACTATGCATGATGCTGTGCTCACTGGGACAGAGACCCTCACAAAGTCATATTTTTGACCTATATTTGACACTTTTAAGGCAGCACAATTGACTTATATTATTAGCTTTATAAATATTTATAAATATATATATATATATATATATATATATATATATATATTATCGCATGAGGACAAACTCATTGAGATTGTAGTTAAAGCGGTTG
Organism: Rhinella marina; assembly: GCA_900303285.1. NCBI lineage: Eukaryota > Metazoa > Chordata > Amphibia > Anura > Bufonidae > Rhinella > Rhinella marina. Next base: position 67,564 of record ONZH01002873.1, read on the forward strand.
TGTCATAAAACATATTCTACAGTTTTTAAACCAGCACCTAGATCTGAATACTTTTGACTTTTGTAATGGCATGTAATTAAAAATGTTGAATAGTCAATGAGCTATTCAATAAAATATATCTGCTCTTTGTTTTTTGTTTTTTTATTTCTTTGTCCTGCTCACTGAGATGGCCGCACATGCTCAGTTTCTTCCTTTAACTGCCTCTTGAGCTGTCAGAGGGAGAGCCGAGACACGCCCCCTGAGCTGTGATAGGGAGAGCTGAGATACACCCCCGTAGCTGCAGCAGAAAAGACACTCCCCTTCAGCTTGTAGCTTGATATAAATCTAGCAGAGCAATGAATGGGGAGATCTCTGGATCCATGTGAGGTACAGGGCTGGTTCTAGCTTTGTTAAAAAGAGCTTGTCATGTACTATACAATGTTTGAATTTAATTTTTTTACATTAGTCATGGGATAACCCCTAGAAACTGGTGGAAACTACTTTTAAATTGTAATCATTGTTCATTTTATTTCCATAAACTTAGTAATATATACGGGATTGCTAATGTGATCAGATGGTGTAGAATGACCACACCCAATCAAATGTATTAGAACAGATTACCATTTTGATTGGATTGTATGGCATTGGGTTGTACGGACTTGGTCAAGTAAAAAAAGAAAGTTTCCCAAAACAAATCTCACTTTATTACCCACAGATAATAACCTTAACCAACAAGTGGTACTGTTGTCTGGAGCTCACCTGAAGGGGTATATAAGCATCACATTACTCTCTTTCATTGTAAAATCAGTGGGTCACTGTGCTTGAGAAGTTTTCCTCAAGTGTCCACCGAATGTATGGAATAAGGTAATAGCTGGAGGTTGTTGGAAATAATGAGATCTTCTTGGGACCTGACCATTTTCTCCTATGGGGCCCAGATATATCTGATGGAGGCAATGGTTCAAGAGCTGATAACAGGTGCAGAGGGTATGGGTGCTGGGAAAAACCCACTCAATTGTCCTCACCGTTACATGCCTCAGCGGTCACTGACTTAAACACTACATCACAGCAGTGATCTACCATTCAAGCTGTTGTATTTGCTGAGGCCTGAGACTGGTCACAGCAGTTACGGGACCAAGCCTCTTCCTGTTCTTCCAGGGAATAAAAGCACCCAGGAGTGGAGCAGCGGCGAGACCGTGGACAGGTGAGTGGGGGTTTTTTATGTTGAGGGGGACAAGGGAGGAACCCAGGGATTGTCGGCCCCAACGTCAGAAAATCCAGGATAAACTTACTAAAGGGATTATTCCATCACTAATGTAAAAAATAAAAATCAGCCATCATATAGTACATGAGAATCTCTTTCTAACAAAGCTAGAACCAGCCCTGTACCTCACATGGATCCAGAGATCTCCCCATTCATTGCTCTGCTAGATTTATATCAAGCTGACAGCTCAAGGGGAGTGTCTTTTCTGCTGCAGCTAAGGGGGCGTGTCTCAACTTTCCCTATCACAGCTCAGGGGGGCATGTCTCAGCTCTCCCTATCACAGCTTAGGAGGCGTGTCTCAGCTCTCCCTATCACAGCTCAGGAGGCAGTTGAAAGATGAAATTGAGCATGTGCGGCCTTGTAAATGGGCAGGTCAAATAAATAAGAAAAAAAATAGCAGGTGGTGCTATAAAGATACAGTTAATTGAACAGGGGCTATACAAAATGTTTAATTAGATGCAATTACAAAAGTTTTCAGATGCAGGTGCTGGTTTAAAAATTGTGGAATATTTTTTGTGGGAAAACCCCTTTAAGTAAAAGAATACCAGGCAACATCAAGAATCTGACACATCACATTCATTGTAATATTACTTATTCTGTACATACCAATGGACATTGGGATTCCTAGAGATGATGTCACGCTCTAACGCTTCAACAAGATCTTTGTCATATCCAGCACCATCAAACTTCTTCAGCTCATTTTCTCCACCCACATCTTGCTGATTTTTTCGCCCCTAAAAACAGATGGAATTATATAATGTCTTGGGAACCAACAATCAAAAAGCCATTCATGAGGGTGACATATCCATACTATGTTACTAAAAGTACACTACCTACAAATACATGAAGAAAAAAACACAAACTGCAAAAATAGATCTCAGTATTTACTGACTCTAAAAAACAGAAGCATTTGAACAATACGCCACAAAACTGCAAAATACACAGACAAAAACATGTAAAAAAAGGCAACAAAACAAGATAAGGACATTACATTGTTAAAAGAAAATGACTAAATGACAAAAAAGAGCTATAATTTAATAGTTCAGAGAGATTTTGGTACAAACATTGTCTTAGGACTAGGACTGATAAGTGCCTTTAAATGAGCAACAAAAAACAAGCTAATTTTCAAAAAATATCAGTTTTTTTCCACAACGTTATGCCCATTTACAGAGATGCTTGTAAAACTAGTCATGGGAAAAAATAGTACAAAGGGTATGATCAATTAAAGGGGTTTTCCTGGAAAAGATAATGATGACTGATCCTCAGGATATTTTGGGGTTTTTCCTCTTCATCCTCCATGACGGCATACCATGAGATATAACATATTAATCAGACTAGGGAGGGACAATGGCTTGTAAAACCTTCCTTCCAAAGAAAAGGTCCTGATTCGCCCCTGTATCAACCCTATAATGTTTAATGAATGTATGTGGACTTGTCCAAGTTGCAGCTTTGCAAATCTGCTCCATAGTTGCATTAGCTCTTACTGCCCAAGATGTAGAGACTGATCTTGTAGAATGGGCCCTCAGCCCTTGCGGAGGTTCTAAATCCGCAGATTTGTATGTTTCTGTAATGGTAGATTTTATCCATCTAGAAATGGAATCCTTAGTGGCCCTATGTCCTTTGTGGGGACCAGCGAATTGGATAAACAAGTAGTCAGTATTTCTGATGGGTTTAAAAGCCTCCAGATATTCCAGAATTGCCCTGCATACATCTAATTTATGAAATCTCTCTTCACCTTCAGTTTTTGGATCTGAACAGAAGGAAGGAATTACTATTTCCTCCTGTCGGTGGAAATTGGTTACCACTTTAGGAAGAAAGGACCAGTCTAGTCTAAACACAATTCTGTCAGAACAAATTGTACAGAAAGGCTCTGTCATTTTTAAGGCCTGAATCTCGCTTACTCTACGGGCCGATGTGATCGCCACTAGAAACAATGTTTTTAGAGTAAGAAACTTCAGAGACACACTAGGCATTGGTTCAAAAGGAGTTGAAGTTAGCCAAGAAAGAACTACATTCAGATCCCAGAGAGGCACCCTAGATCTAATTAAAGGCCTCAACCTATCTGCCCCTTTAAAATAATGAATAATCCAAGGATGGTCCGCTATTTTTTTATCAAATACAGAACTCAGGGCCGCAACATGGACTCTTAAGGTGTTAGGGCGAAGTCCCTTCTGAAAACCTGATTGCAAAAACCCCAATACCGACTGGATGGAAAAAACTTCGGAAGAGATCTTGGACTGGGAACACCATGTACCAAAGGTCTTCCACACCTTAGAGTAAATTTTAGAGGTGATTTCTTTTCTACCAGCAGCCATAGTATTTATAATGGTGTCTGACAACCCTTTAGATCTTAAAGTCACCCTTTCAGGTTCCAGGCCACCAGATGTAATTTTTCTATGCTGGGGTGACAAACTGGGCGCAGGACCAGAAGGTCTTGTCTCCACGGAAGGATCCAAGGGCCTCTGAATCGATAGACGTTTCAATAGTGGAAACCAAGATCTTTTTGGCCACAGAGGAGCTATTAGCACTACATGGGCTTTGTCCTGACGGATTTTCTTCAACACCCTGGCAATTAAGGGGAAGGGAGGAAATGCATATGCTAGATGAAAGTTCCACTTCTTTGATAGCGCATCTATTCCTATGTTGCCGTCGTAAGGATTTAGTGAAAAAAATCTCCCCAGCTTCGCATTTTTTGCGGAGGCAAAGAGATCTATTTGGGGAAGTCCCCACATCTCCACAATGTGATGGAAGACCTGATCGTTTAGACTCCACTCTGTAGCACGTAGTCTTACTCTGCATAGGAAGTCGGCTCTTCTGTTTAGGGTCCCTTTTAGATGAACTGCAGATAGGGATTTTAGATGATTTTCTGACCACGAAAATATTTTTTCTACTATTAAAGGGGTTGTCCGAGTTATTTTTTTGTTCTTTATATGTTTCTATCTTGTCAGGTATAACAACTTTCCCATATACTTTGTGTTTCTAAAGCTGCTGGTTTCTCAGAGTTGACTGAGGGTCACATGACCTGTGATGTCACCTTATCTCTCTGCTCTGTGATGTTTCGTTTACAAGCCTCAGAGTTCAGATAACAGTCTGTACACGAGACGTCACTGGCCACGCCCCCTTTCTTTGCCGGGCTCCTGCTATCTGCTCTCCCTGGTTTCCTTCAGATAAACATTAACCCCTTCAGCCAGAACACACTGAGGGCTCAAGGCTTTATAACAAGCCTTGAGCCCTCAGTGTGTTCTGGCTGAAGGGGTTAATGTTTTATCTGAAGGAAACCAGGGAGATAGCAGATGCAGCAGTGAGAGGAGACAAATGCTGGGCACAAGAGCTGTAGAGGAATTGTATTGTACAAGAACAGGTAGGGAGAAATTCCTGTATGTATTAGCAGTGTCATTGTACAGCTGGGACTTGTAGTCCTACACATACAACATGCTGCTGAGTATTCCAGCAGGCAGACATGTCACTCAGCACTTGTATTCATTCCCTTTGCAGAGAGGGGGGGAGAAGGGGGAGGGGCTGAGATTGTTGTTATTGCATGTAAACAAAGGCCAGAAGAGAACCAGGGAAATTAGGAAATATGGATTTTTTTTGCCTAAAACTTGCTTAACTTAGTTATATATTGCTGCCCATCAGATTTACAGTGCTATATATTTTTTGTCATAACTTGGACAACCCCTTTAAGCTTAGGTCCACACTTCGAGTTCCCCCTTGATGATTTATGTAGGCCACCACAGTGGTATTGTCTGACCTTACTTGGAAATCCCTTTCTACTAATTCTTGGGATAATGCTTTTAAAGCCTCCAAAACCGCTAGTAGTTCCCTCAGGTTCGAAGATAGGGATCTCTGGATATTTGACCATTCTCCCTGAACAGACATTTGAGAATATACAGCTCCCCATCCCCACAGACTTGCATCTGTCGTTACTACATGGAGAGGTCCAGGGTTCCAAGGAACCCGCTTCCGAAGATGGTCCGGGTTCAACCACCATTGTAGGGCACTTTTTACCTGGGAAGAAATCTGAATTAATTCGTCCAGGGAATCCTGACTCCTGTTCCAATTTTTTAGGACCCATTGTTGAAGGATCCGTGTGTGGAATTGAGCCCATTCCACAACAGGAATGCAAGAAGTTAGAGTACCTAACAACTTCATTGCTTCCCTGACCGTGCAAGTGGACAGATGAATGAACTTTGTCATCTTGTCCAGAACACCTGCTATTTTTTGGTCTGGAAGGTGGGTTTTCTGAAGAACTGAATCCAGGAAAACCCCCAGAAAGATCAATTTTTGGGAAGGACAGGGATTCGATTTTTCCCAACTTATAATCCAGCCTATTCTGTACAGAGTCTGACACGTTTGAAATAGATTGTGATCTAGTTCCGCTGACGAATTCCCTATTATTAAAAGGTCGTCCAAATAAGGAATGATTAAGATGTTTCTTCTTCTTAAGTGAGCAACTACTTCTACCATCACCTTCGTAAATACCCTTGGGGCTGAAGTGATCCCGAAGGGGAGGGCCTGAAACTGGAAGTGATGTAATTGACCTTTTAAGAAAACTGCAATGCAAAGAAACATTTGAGATTTTTCGTCTACCGGAATATGATAATACGCATCTTTTAAATCGATGGAGGCCATAAAGTCTCCCCCTTTTAGAAGGTTTATTGTAGACTTTATGGTCTCCATCTTGAACTTTTCGTATTTGATAAACTTGTTCAGTTTTTTTAGAGTTAATATCAAACGGAATTTTCCGTTTGGTTTCTTCACCAAAAAAACTGTAGAATAGTAACCTGTCCCCTGATGTTGTTGAGGAACAGGCACTATCACCTTTTGTCTTAAAAGATTGAGAATACCCTCTTCTAAGCAACTTTGCAAAACGGTTGACTTTTGTATAGGACTGATCCTGAAAACATTTTCTGGCGGAGGAAGACGAAAGGAAATGTGGAATCCCCTTGAAAGGGTATTTAAAACCCAAGGATTTTCGGTAATCTCGCACCAGGCTTCTGAAAAAAAATGTTAGTCTTCCCCCTACCTGAGATCTGGCGTCATTGCTTAGAAGGTTCTGGATTCCTTTGGGTAAACAAAAAAACCCTTCCTCTACCTTTCTGACCTTTGTCCTTAGTCCATAGTCCCTGTCTGTCAGATCTTTTAGACTGAAAGGGATTCCTTTTTTAATCTTCCGAAAGGGAAACTTCCTCTTATTAGTTTCTCGCGGAAACGATTTTTTCGTGTCAGCTGCTTTTTCAAGTATGGTCTGTAGGTCCTGTCCAAATAACAGATTCCCATGAAAAGGAAGAGCACACAGCTTCATTTTTGAGTTGGTGACCCCTGCCCAAGATTTTAGCCATAAGGCTCTCCTTGCAACAACCGCAAGACTTGTGTTTCTGGCTGCCATTCTAACCGACTCCGCAGTGGAGTCAGACAAAAAATCCACTGCCTTTAATAATAAAGGAAATGAGTCTTTCAAAGTGTCGTATGAGGTACCCTCCTTAATCAGGGATTCAAGTTGTTGCAGCCACTTTCTGAGGGACCTAGCCACAGAGGTGGAGGCCAGATTAGGTTTAAAAAGAGATGCTGCCACTTCCCAAGTTTTCCTCAAACTAGAGTCTACTTTCTTATCCATGGGGTCTTTTAGGGACCCCATATCCTTGAAAGGAAGAGCATTTGACCCTTTCACCAGTTTGGAAAGGGAGACATCAACTTGAGGGCAGGATGTTAATAAAGCTTCATCCTCATTATTAAAGGGAAGCCTGTGCTTCATGGTCCTGGGAATAAATAATTTTCTATCGGGGGCCTTCCACTCTCTTTTAATAAGGGCGTGCATATTTTTGTGTACTGGGAATACTCTCTTTTTTCTTTGTTCTAGACCGCTGAACATTTCGTCTTGGACCGATCTTTGAACTTTGTCATTTGACAAGTTCATAGTAGCCCGGACAGCCTTAATTAACTCCTTTGTATCCTCAGACGAAAACAAAAAACTTCTAAATTTGGTGTCAGATCCCGACTTTTTAGTATAGGTCTCAGGCAGTTTTGAGAAGCACATCAAACACCTTCTAACTTTAGGTTTAGTTTTTTCACTCTGAGCACTCTCTCTCTCACTCTACAGTCAGGAGAGAGGGAGACAAAATAAGAAGAGGAATTAACTAAAGAACATCAAAAGTGACCCCACCCACCCCCCACCTAAGGAGACTTACAACTGCCGGTCCCCCAGAGGCATCCATCTGGCCAGAAGCAACTTCAGACATGTTGCTAGGCCCATATTCATTTGCCCATTTTTATAGCTCCTACCTGCAGACCTTCAGATCAGCGGGCGACTTCCGCCTTGAATCTCGCGCCCTGTAGATCATGCCGCTCACGCTGGAACGCACGCACTTCCGGTGACGTCACCTGGTGGAGGTGGCAGAGCGCGCGCGTAGACCGGAGGAACTCCACTGAGTGTCCGGTCACCACATGGACCTCCTCACCTGGCGCAACAGTGGGAGGTAAGGAATTAGAGACCCTAAGACCTGCGCGCTCACACCTCTCACTACCCAACTAGGGAGCGAGTGCGGACTACGCTTCCCTCATGTGATCTGGGCATAGAAAAAAAATAAAAACCTGCAGCTTATCGCTGCCCTACAACAAACGGCCCCCATAGACTCTGCCATGAGGTATGAACCTACTCCCACCTGGAGGGACAGGAAGACACTGAGAAGGAGCCTTAGGAGGGTCAAATTTATTTCTTCCTGTCCCTACCTGGTTGGAAGAGGGTCATCCAAAATGAATCCAGCCAGCAAAGGAGACAATATGGACAATCACATGATACATTAGTAAGTGCCTTATATTAAACTTTCTCTACATAATTAATTAAATTTGCTGAAGTGAGACAACCCCTTTAAGACCAATGTATAAATCGCAGTTCTTAATAAATGACCCCCTATGTTTTATCGTTGTGTATTGCATTAAATAAAGTTTGAATTGATTTTTGTTGCATTCTTGTCCAGCACAGATTATTTTGAAGGTAAGTTAAATTGTCGGCTCATGTCCGTCGCTAGGAGGCTCGTCCCCGTCTCCTACTGGATACCCCCACCCCAAAACAAACCCCTCCCGCTCCACCTAGCTGGATGTTTTCATCATCTCAATGGAGAGATGAAGCAGGTGTCCAAAGCGAAGGGGGTGCTGGGTAGCAAGGTAAGTACATTGTGTGTGAGGGGCCCAAGCATTTCAGGGGTTGGATAACCCTTTAATTTCTGTTTCAAAGTAAGCCAAAGAATGGCTGGTATAGAATCAGAGAAAAGTGTGCAGCCTGAGCCCCTGTGATAAATCTGCTGCAGGTCTAGACGGCTGGTCTATACTCACATCATCTATAGGATTAGTACATATGGGAACTATACAGGTGAAAATGCAGGTTAAATGAAAAAGATGAAATGAAACACTGCAGAAAAGCCAAAAATCTGAAGTGTTCTGTCCTCCTGGGAATGTTCTATAGACATAAATGACTTTCTCTGGGATCTACAGAATATTTGTGGCTACATTACTTCTTGCTGCATAATGAATACATGCTATTCATTAAGAGTCTGCCAGAACTAGAATGGACGCCTTCCATTAAATACTTTATTAATGTACAGAGTAACAGCCAGCAAAAACAAAAACCATTAAGTGGTGAAGCAATAAAGCAGCTCAGCGCTAGCTGAAGTTATTGACATTCATCCACTCGGCCCACCTAACACCTGGACACTGCGAATGTACCGCCCTGTACTGTACGCTCCATTAACCCTGTCTAGGAGCAGTGTTACAGCTGGCCACATGCCCACAGACCTCATGTTCAATATTCAGGTATATCCCAGGGAGCTCTGTACAATGCCATTTGCTTTTATTTCATTTCCAATAATGTCCTTCAGTGTGACTGGACGTGTAATGCTAACTTCCCAGCAATTTTCTAGGAGTATGCTTTGTTTCATCCCAGCTTAGTTGTATCCATGTATTTTGTACCCTATCATTATGGGTATCTGTGTGATGAGATTCCCGGAGCATGTCCCCTCTGTAGACAGAAGGTCAGTCTCGACTTTCTGTGAACTGTATGATTACAAATCCTTCCTATTAGCTCTAATATACCTCAACTCCCCACCAAACTACACCCTCCTTGTTCCTCCGCACACAAATGCATAAAATACCACTTCTACCCCATTTAAGGACAGAGGGTGTAGGTGATGTGATAGGTGACGCCATGCAATGATAAGCTGCAGAGTTATAAAGCTTTGCCTGACGCATACTGCCTGTCTATACTATCTGTGTGTGCTGTGTGCAGAATCTCCAGGTGTAACCTATGAGATGCAGATTCACACTGCCTCCTTCTTGTCAGACCTTACTGGGAGAAAACTACAAACAAGCAAGAGGGACAGGCTGAACATAGGAATACACAGACTATGAAGTGACTTAAAGGGGTATTCCAGTACGAAAAAAACGATGTCCCATGGCCATTCTAATGGTAAAAAAAATAAATAGACATTGCAGATCCCCATCGATACTGTGCCGACCCTGGTCCGTGCTGCACTCCACTTCCTGCTACACAGCAGGAAATGGCTAGAAATGCCCCACCACAGCCTATCTAAAGGTGCGGTATTCCCAGCACCTCTCCAGCCTATCTAATGGAGTCATCTATGAAGGACAAAGGAAGGTAATAATCAAATCCATATCTGTCATAATCCTTGTTTTCAATAACCCAGCTATGTATTTATGGCCTCAGGAAACCCCAGAATTGAATATTGGTTTAAATTATTAACATTTCATAATCATGTTTTGTATGATTAGATTAGTAAAAATATGGTCCTTCTGAGATCACCGCATGAAGAGTTCTCCATCCCACTGCGGTTCCTCTGTATTTGCAGATATGAGCCGAGTATACTCTAATGTCAAGTGCCTTTTACACTTGATTTGCTCAAAAGCATATGGAGACACTGCGTTCAGTCGGACTACACGACGAGAAAAGAAAGCAGCGGCGCCCTCAACTGTCCAATTCTAAGAAATACCACATAGTAAATTCCAGTGACAGTGCATTGTGTGCAGCTTATTTCTAAATATGATTTCATATTGTTGACTTGTGTCTTTTTTTTTTTACAGGATTTTTATAGAGCTATATATTAACACTGCTATTACCTACACCATTTCAATCAGAAGTGCGCTGGAGAAAGATGCGCCACATTTATTAAAAGGCGCGGGGCTCCTAAATTTAGTGGTTCCGTGTGTCAGTAAAGCAAATCTACACCTGCTATAAACTGATGCAGATTTGAACTATAAATTATTTGGCAGAAATTATGGTTGATCTGACAGGCACTGGGAAGCCCCCTCCTGATAAGCTCCCCCACTTTTAAAAAGTCTAAAACTCAAAGAGGACCCATCACCGCTCCTGACATGTCAGTTTTAATAGCTACATGCATTTCCCATGTAATAACAATTCTGGAACAGCTATTCTTATGTCTCTATGTTGTACCATTCCTTTATTATTTCTACTAGAAGTTATGAATGAATTGCTAGCAGTCTGCAGTAGAGGTTCAGAGGGGTGGTAACAAGTTGGGGGTGTGTACCTGCACAGACTCGCTCTGTCCAATCAGTGCTGCCGTTTTCAGTTTGTGCAGATACAGCCCCCTAACTGGTTACCTCCCCTCTGTACCCTTACTGCAGACTGCTAGCCATTAATTCATAGCTTCTAGTAGAAATAATAAAGGAATGGCACAACATAGAGCCATAAGAATAGATGCTCCACAATTGTTATTACATGGGCGATGCATGAAGCTATTAAAACATGCATGTCAGGAGTGGTGAAAGGTCCTCTTTAAAATCTGGTGGGTGCCAAAAACTGTAAATTCCGTTGTGTCACAAAATTGGTGTAGGTTGCACGATAAATTCCCCCTGTGTGTTAGACTGACCATCCTCATTGTGATTCTGTATTGCTCTCAACTTGTCCATACACATTTTTAGGAAGGGGGGTGTTGTAGAACCATTGTGGCTCACTAGGAACTTTAATAATATGTACAGCCGCCATAAAAAGGGCAAGAAAGCTCGCTAACTGGTGTGCCAGAGTTAGAGAGCCATAAAGAGAAATTCTGGAAATAACGGGGTTGCCAGACCGGGTGGTCTTCCCTTTTTTTATTTTTATTTTTTACATTACAAAAAAAAGATTACTTAACACCCAATTTAATCATATCTATCATAATATAACCCCCCTCTAACCCGCCCACCCACCACCCTCTTGAGAGGGAGAGACCGGTTGGTCTTGGTGTGAGATGTGCCAGAGAGGAATGGTCAGGATTTCATGTCCCTTTCTCCAATCCTTGCTCTGGGACTCCCCAGGAGAAGATGGGCTGGAAGAAAAGGGAGGTTAAAGGATTTCTGTCACCAGTTTTGAGGATATCAAACAGGATGACATTTGCAATGTGCAAATGTCACCTGATGCCCGATCTGGTGATCATTTTTGTTTTGGTGTCCCCGTTTTTCAGAAAAATACACTTTTATGATCTGCAAATTAGGCTTACTAGGTGCAAGGGGCGGTAACCCTGCACCTAGTAGCGCCGTTTCCCCACCTCTAGTGACGCCTCCTTTCTTGTGATGGACAGGGCCAGGCAGCTCGCTCTATCTGCTCCTGCCCGAGCTCCAAATCCCACGCCTGCGCCGTGCAGCCTTCATTCGGCGCAGGCGCAGTGAGTGCCGCTGGCCGCCGGGCTCCCGGCTCCCTCACTGCGCCTGTGCCGATGATGTCACAGTCCTCATGAATGAAGGCCGCACGGCGCAGGTGCGGGATTTGGAGCTCGGGCAGGGCTGGCAGCAGTTACAGTCCTCATGAATGAAGGCCGCACGGCGCAGGTGCGGGATTTGGAGCTCGGGCAGGGCCGGCAGCAGTTAGAGCGAGCTGCCTGGCCCTGTCCATCACAAGAAAGGAGGCGTCACTAGAGGTGGGGAAACGGCGCTACTAGGTGCAGGGTTACCACCCCTTGCACCTAGTAAGCCTAATTTGCATATCATAAAAATGTATTTTTCTGAAAAACGGGGGCACCAAAACAAAAATGATTACCAGATCGGGCATCAGGTGACATTTGCACATTGCAAATGTCATCCTGTTTGATATGCCCAAAACTGGTGACAGAAACCCTTTAAGTCAGTAACTTATGCATACACCTACCCGCTCATAGGCTCTGATGAGCCCATGGGGGAGGATGTTGCTAGATCTCAGAAGGAGCCAGGATCTGATGCTGTTACCTGGGGCCCTGATGAAGACAAATGAAGAAGGGAACTTCTTGCTATGATGGATGTGCTATGACTGCCAGGTTAGGGAGCTGTGTTGAGGACATCTTCCTAGATTTATTACATCTGCTATACATTTCATCAGGTAAATAAAGTAAACATAGTCTGATAATGCTCTTACTAATTCATGGGGTTATGTAATATAATTGTTTATTCTATTTTTATGTTTGGTTCCAACCCTGGAATCATCTTGAGTGTTATTTACTGTAAACGCCGGCCTTAGAAGCCAGAGGAGCGCCGGACCTGGAGCGGAGCCACGGCGCAGGACAGGTAAGTCAGGTTTTTATTTTATTGTTATGGAGCTGGGTGGGCTGATCTGAGGTCTGATGGGGACACACTGGGCTGATCTGAGGTCTGATGGGGCACACTGGGCTGTTCTGAGGTCTTATGGGGGCACACTGGGCTGTTCTGAGGTCTTATGGGGGCACACTGGGCTGATCTAAGGTCTGATGGGGGCACACTGGGCTGATCTGAGGTCTGATGGGGGCACGCTGGGCTGATCTGAGGTATGATGGGGGCACGCTGGGCTGTTCTGAGGTCTGATGGGGGCACGCTGGGCTGTTCTGAGGTCTGATGGGGGTCTGATGTGATGTCCTGAAATTTATGGGAGGTCTGATATGAGATCTGATGAAAAATATTTTTTTTCTCATTTTCCTACTCTAAAATCTGAGGTGCGTCTTATAAAGCGAAAAATACGGTATATACCTAGCAACTGGTTAGAATCAGTTCAGTAACATCATTAACACCAGTGCAGTAACATCTGAAGTGTGAAAACAACTACAAGTAAAGTGCCGGAGGAAGAAAGTCATCCTACAGGCTGTCAGTTTTGCCTGGCCCTGGCCTAGTCAGGTATCTATGTAGCCACTTACTACTTCTAAGCCGCTAGCAATTGGCAAGATACCTGGATAAAGCAAGTCTGTCAAAGGTAACAGCTGCATTACAGCTTTATGGACTTTGTCAGCACCAAAGTGACTAGGAGAAGCTCCACAGCACCTGGACACACACTTTACAGCTAGGTTGTATTTCTTGTAACTACTGTAAACCCCCATGGGCAGTCAGGTCTCAACTATGTGTATTTCAAGCATTCTGGAGCAGATGTATTAATTCCTGCCGCGCAGGGCCTTTCCCCTGAAGGATTGCTAGTTTCATATACTGAAGTATTATCCAGAGCCAAGACTAGTTTTCAAAGGATCGACATAGAGGAGATAAGAGTAATTGGATTTCAAGTGATAAGCACACCGTATTTAAAGTAACAGCTTAAGAGGAGTTCTTGCAGCAACCATATTTACTGCTATTGAAGATAATGGTAAACTGCACCTTATGAAAACATCTTAAAGGCAAAAGTAAAAGTTAAACTGTTTTCATACAAGCTGCCTCCTCATCTTCATTTTGCGTCACGACAACACTTTTCCAGGACCCTGCCAACAGACACCATAATACCAGACCATCAAGGGCACCTCGCCTCACCATCCAGCAGAGTTCCTGAGTACCAGAGAGTGCCCCGAAGGAAAAGGTGTCCTTCCTTCCACACAACTGTACTCCAGTCCAGGGAAAATCAGCTAACCATGAGTAACCATCGGCTACACCGTAGACACTGTGACAACCTATTCCCTAACTCACATATACCCCTGTGGCTGGATGCTGCACATGAGCCAACACAGCAGGCAATTATTGGGAACGATCTGTTCATCTCTATAACTGCCCGCTCATCAGAGGAGGTGAGAGCTGCATTTAGATGCATCATTCATCTCTGTCATATGGGATTACTGCTGCGATCTTTCATGGCCATAGAGAATCACCATTTCTGGGTAATAGATCACTGTTTACACAAGATGATCTGCTTCCCAAGATTTAGTTGACCACATCAGTAATGTCTTCTCCCAATCGTGTGATCGGCGGCACTTTTACACAAAAACAAGCATTCCTAGGAACGTTCCTTCAGATAACTTCAAAAATATATAAAAGTTCAAATCATCCCCTTTCCCCAAATACTTAACCAATAAAAAAAATATACATAATTAGTATCGCTGTGTGTGAAAACCCTTGTATTATTTCAACAATTCAACATTTGTCACTTAAACCCCCCCAAAAAAAATGTATAAAAAGTGACCAAAAAGTCACACACACTTCAAAATGGTATTACTCAAAAGTATAGCTCACCTAACAAAAAATGAGCCCTCACACAGCTCCACATACTTAACTACAAAAAAGTTATAGGGGTCAGAATATTGTTGATTGTTGATTTTTTCAATGTTCTTTTTTTTTTTCAGTATTAAAACACAAGAAAAACTACACAAGTCTGGTATCGTTGTAATTGTACTGACCTGGAGAATGAAGGCAACAATCTTACCACATAGTGAACGTAGTAAAAAAACAAATCAACAACAAAAAAAAAAACCTGTCAGAATTGCTTTTTTTTTTACAAATTCCACTCCATTTGGAGTTTTGTTCCCGCTTAATTATATTCAAAAGTGCAACTTTTCCCGCAAAAAAAAATCCCTCATAAGACTATGTAAATGGAAAAAATTAAAGTTATGACTCTGGAAAGGCAGGAGGTGAAAAATGAATACGCAAAAATGAAAAATCGTTCAGTCCTCTAAGGTTTAAAGCCCTATTGTTCTAATATTATAGCGCCATGCATGCTAATGGAATATTCAAGTGTTATTATCAATTTTTTGGATTTTCCCAGATCTCCTGCTCATACATTACTTTTTAGATTGAAAATAACCACTTTTTTATGTATACAGTATATGTACAGTATATATGTACATATATATATATATATATATATATATATATACACACACTCACCTGGTGGAACCGCTTACAGGTAGTTTCCTGTTCCAGACATCAGATATCACACAACTATGTAATATAAATTCTCTAGCTAGTAGAATTCAGAATCTGTGTTCGCAGAGCCGCCTCATCCGAGTCCTTATTTTTTTATTTTATTTTTTTGCATAAAAGTGTATTTTACATTAGTATCTCAAAATAAGGAACATACTGCATCATTCAAGAAGACCTATTTCTCTCTATTTTATACCCCCTGGAGGATACAGAGGGTTAAATCATACCTACACTTGCCTAGACAATAATAAAACGATAAGCCAAACCCCACAGGACAGATTCCTTTATGCGGGATCTGAAAATGATGCGAGCGGCGGTGCCGTCTGCCGCACTTCTGCTGACACTTGTGGTTGGTTGCTAAGCAAACCTGCTGTTCAATCACTTTGCCGGCATGCCAGCCACACACGCTAATGAGCAGCCCTCAAAAGCTTCGGAAAAAAGCCACACAAGCTGCAGACCGGCGCTTTTATTTTTACAGTCATCTTGCGTACATAGGGGAAATCATTCCTTTTTGTATTTCATGAAGAAAATATATATGGTAAAGCAAACATGTTTTTAGCTTCACGAGTATAAATATTTATGGCTGTATATAACGCTCTACGGGTAGTCCAACTGTAACTGCTTCAAGGGGAGCTCGATAAAACATGGGCTCAGTTATAGACTGGCGGTAATGGGTACTACAGGATAGGGCCCCATTATAATGTGTGTGGTACCTAATGCAAAAATAGTACTCTTCTGCTTACCACTCTCTGGTCAGCGATCTTTCGGTCCTTGACTTGTCTACGTCCAGGGAAGCGAAGGACAGGGTCCTGTGCATTTTGCTGCAGCCCATGACTGGCTTAAGCTTTGATGGGTCCCCAAATGACACGTGACCCAGCAGTGACATACAGCTGAGGTCAGATACTGGGTGCAGTGGAGCATGTGACCCTGCAGTGATATAGTGCTTGGAGATACGTCACACCTAAGGCCAGTCATTGGATGCAGTGGAGCATGTGACCCAGCACTGATATAGTGCTTGGAGATACGTCACACCTAGGGCCAGTTATTGGCTGCGGAGGAACATGTGACCCAGCACTGATATAGTGCTTGGAGATACGTCACACCTAAGGCCAGTTACTGGCTGCAGAGGAACATGTGACCCAGCACTGATATAGTGTTTGGAGATACGTCACAGCTGAGGCCAGTCATTGGATGCAGTGGAGCATGTGACCCAGCACTGACATAGTGCTTGGAGATATGTCACAGCTGAAGCCAGTCATTGGCTGCAGTAGAGCACGTGACCCAGCACTGGGGCAGCACTTGGAGATATGTCATAGCTGAGGCCAGTGATTGGCTACAGTGGAGCATGTGACTCAGTCAGTACCTGACCAGAGTTAAACAAGTTGGGGACCAAACAGAGCCAGGATGCAGGACGTGAGTGGCAGACAGCAGGTGAGTAGAATTCATTGTTTAGGTACCACATGTTAGGGGACATAATTAAAAAGGAACCCAATTCTGGAATACCCCTTTAATGTAAAATAAAAATACAAAAAAATATTTTTTTTTTACTTGGTAATGGTGTAGTGTCTGGAGCTCGTCTGTTTTCATATTTTCTATAGCAGCGAATGAGAGCTATGCAAATCGCATAGCCCAGGAAGCTATACTGTTTCCAACTCATTTGTGCAGTTTGCATTCACTGCTATGGTGGAGTCTGTTCCGCTACCCCGAAAAAAACAGAACATGTCCCATTCTTGTCCGTTTTGCGGACAAGGATAGGATATTTGTGAAGGAGTGCAAAAAAATGGTGGCAGGCTCTCAGTCGGTATCAGTGTTTTGGAGACTGCAAAAACGCCAACGGCTGCGTGCACGAGCCCTAATCTAAACAAATCCTTAGTGGTCACATGGTCTAACCACCAAAATACTGGTCATTATAGTACAGCAGTAGCAACATCTTATATCTTATTCAAAAAAATTACCAGTATGGGGTTATCCTCCAAAAGGACTTTACCACTGAATTCTGCCGAAATCCAGCTGCGTGATTTCTGCCTTCCATTTATTTCAGTCAGAGACAGCGTTGAGTATTTTGCAGATGCATGAAACAAATATGTCCCTTCTAGGAGCGGCTGTGCCGTTAAGGCTTTGCCCCGCCATCCTCATCTGCGTCATTAAGCCTTCACTCTGCGATCCTTATCTGAATGGGAGGCAGAAACCACACATCCACTGGCGAAATCTCAGCATCCGTATGAATATACCCTAAGGCTGTGTTCACATAGGTGTTGTGAGTTAACATGAGGCGATCCCAGATGTATCACACTACAGATACCAGGTGACATACCGATGACATACAGACCCTGGTGTTAGGCGGGTGGGATGCACAGATCAATATGCTCCAAGTTACTGCTTTTTCCTATGTTTAATAGCTCAGCGGCACCATTGATTGGACCACACGGCTGCAGCAGACTACACTATACACAGTACAGAAGTCTGCCATAAGCAGACAATGGCTTCTTCTAAGTTATCACTGTGGGGGTGACAGTGAGTCTCAGTAGTGCAGCCTGCCTCACAGCATGAGAAGCTCTGCAGCACAGGCTTTTTACTTTTCCAACAACTACCCCCCTCCGCAGACAATAATAACAACCATGGCAACGCAAAATTAGCTAAAAAATAGACGGAAAGGTTAACAGAGAAATGAACTTGGTTTCTAGGAGCTGGAAAAAGACATGCCGCAGCTCAATTGTTTTCTGGGTAACTGGTATAAAAATCAGAAACAAAAATAACCAGCGCAATATATTTGATATCAGCACAGCAGACTGGGCTGAGGACAGATATATTTGTTCATGTAAATGTGGGATACATTCAGAGGTTCAACACTGTATACAGGGCTAGCATTCAACTGAAAAAGACATGAGGGTGGAGCATTGTAAGGTGTGCCCTGTCAATCAACAACTCTCAATCAATCACCGTCACTGGGAATAGTCACAAAAGCTCCACCCTCATGTCCTCTTCAGTGAGATGCAAATATAGTAGTCTCTCATGACTTTCATCAGCTTTCTGCAACTAAAGGACCAAATTTCCAATAAATTGCAAATTCAACCTATAAACGTATCAATCACCAATTTCTAGTACTGGGATCAGCAACCTTCGGTACTCCAGCTGCTGTAAAACTACGACTCCCAGCATGTACGCTTTCTTGGCTGCTCTTGTAACTCCCAAAGAATTGAAAGAAGGATTCTGGGAGTTGTAGTTTCAGAACAGCAGGATTGTCAGAGGTTGCTGATCCCTGGTCTAGTACATAGAACTGACTACTACTTTCAAGGGGCCCCTCCTGAACGTTATCACAGCATCCCGTGGCAAGGCGTTCCATAATCTCACTGCTCTTACAGTAAATAATCCCAGTCTGGGAAGAGGGTGAAAACGTTCTCTTTATTATATCTATCCTACCTTGTCATCCTTCGCTCTTCCTCGGACATCTCTTTCGCGGTTTGAAGCTTTGTCATTTTTTGATATGGGGTGGGCTCTACCAACAGGGCCGTGTGGTTGGTTTCCTGGAGATTCTTTACGTAAAATCTTAACATCTCTATTAGGTCTTCGGACCTGGGGAGGAGCCCTGTTAAATATAAAAGGAAACCATAAGCTTTACATTTTTCGTGACGCTACTGGATGAAAATCTATGTAACTTCCACTTCTTCTGTACACCTGACCAGCAGGGAGTCCGTCCTGGAAACTCTTAATATTTTCTAGATGATCACAGGAGGATCTTGATATGTTTTGTTGCTGAGAGAAACAAACTGTGTGAAATTTTGGCAGAACGATTAATCTTTTTCAAACATGCTTGATAAAGGCAAACTGTTCCTCCAAAATCTTGCACTTTATTCTACATATATTTTGAGGGGCATCTGCTGGCACCAGATTCCCTGTTGAGATATCTAACATATCTCGAAATCTATCAAAACGGAAACAAGCACTTGACATGATAGAAGTACGGTATTTTTCGCTTTATAAGACACACTTTTTTCCCCAAAAAATGGGGGGAAATGATACTAAAGCGATACTAATAAGTGCATTCATTATTAGTACACAGGAGGTGTGGGGAGCAGCGAGTGTAGCGTACAGCGTACAGCCTCAGGACATCGAGCACATATGCGATCACTAAGACCTCACGCTGTGCGACATCAGTGAAGCACTGCAGGAAGATGCTGGATCTTCCAATTGGCGGCGGTGTTCGGATCAGGAGAGATAAGTTGTTTTATTTCTTTTTCATCTGAACTGAGGACTGATAAAGATTGGCGGCCTGATCTGAGGTCCGATGAAAACTGGGGGTCGGTTCTGAGATCTGATGAAGATTGGGGGGGTCTGATCTGAGGTCTCATGAAGACAGGGGGTCTGATAAAAAAAAATATTTTTTTCCTAATTTTCTCCTCTAAAACCTAGGTGTGTCTTATGGAGTGAAAAAATGATCAGGTTTATAAAAGGCAAGAACACCATATAATCATTTGGCAAGATGTCCCATCAGCACAGCGGGTAATTCTTTCCATATCCCCCTGCATGAGTATATGGACATCGTAGAGGAGAGTGAAGGTGCATACACTTACCATCTAAAGCTATGCTCACACCACGTTCAATGACTGCACCAGAAAAAGGTTCCTGACAGACACCAAAAAAGTATCCTTCAGGGGGGCATGTGGCGCCATACTTCTACTGCATAGGAAATCTACTGCACAGTTTAAAGGGTATTTAGTCGCCATACTCACAATGACGAGCATATGTAATGGACACTTAGA
This sequence comes from Rhinella marina, assembly GCA_900303285.1. Lineage (NCBI taxonomy): Eukaryota > Metazoa > Chordata > Amphibia > Anura > Bufonidae > Rhinella > Rhinella marina. The sequence goes on from ONZH01002873.1 coordinate 87,682, forward strand.
GGACCTTTCATTGGACTGGATTATAAACTTGTATGACTGTGCCTACCAAATAGGTGAACGCCTCCACATGTACATGCTTTTTTTTTTTCTTTCAAAAAAAACGCTGGACACTGTGCCCCTCCCCCCCACTATTTCTGGCCTCATATGTTAATTTCCACCATTGTACATCTCACCTTCTCCCTGGCTGTGACGTGGTCCACTGTGATTGTACAGCATCACAGGCAGGGAGGAGGAGACGTCCCGTGAGGAACCCTATGATGGAGGATGGTAGAAATTAACATATGAGGGGTCAAAAATAGAGGGGTTGCATGGAGCGGCATTTTTGGATAAAAAAAAAAAAAAAGCTTTTAGATGTGGAGGCGTTCCAGTAGGCATACCAGTTTCTAATACTCAAACCAATGAAAGGTCCTCTTTAAAGGGGTATTCCAGGATTTTACTAACGTTGGCCTATCCTCAGTCTAGGTCATCAATATCTGATCAGCGCAGGTCCAACACCCCACACCCCCGCTGATTCTTCGATTAGCTCCAGGGCTGGAAGTCGACACCAGAACTACACAGCTCTGTCCATTGTGTAATGAACGGTACTGGTTACTACAGAGCAGCTGCCATTAAAGTGAATAGGATCAGCACTGCAGTTACCAGTTCCATCCACTACACAATGGAAGGAGCAGTGTAGTTCCACCGCTACCTCCTGGTGCTGGTGCCACTGGGGAACAGCTGATTGCAGGGGAGGACTGGGAACTTAAAGCGGCCCTGGAAAAAATACTAAAAGTGGCCCCGTTTTGTAGTCAGGTCCAAAATGAGGGAAGGCAGGGCCACTAACACCATATTGTGGCACATTATACATAGCCAAATACCACAGTCCATCACAAAATACCGCCAGCAGTACAAAATACATCCCCAGTAACCTCCACTGGCTGGCTGTGAGGAGGGCTCAGGTGGTCCCCTGGGCATCGGTCCACCGGGAAATTTCCATGTAAGGTCTATGGCCAATCCACCCCTGGCTGATTGGGGGATGCAGGGTGTCTGACCCCATGCCGATCAGATATTGATGGCCTAGCCTGAGGACAGGCCAAAATTAGTAAAATCCTAGAATGCCCCTTTTTAACAAATGTCGATCTACAAGCTATATTGACAAAGGGCAGAAATCTTCTTGTGGAAAAGGACCCTAACAATTGTAGGGGGAAGTAAATATCCTGGTATTGGAGAGATAACTGCTAATGTGTAGAAACCATACTGTAACAGTAAAAGAAGGGTGGCAGGACACATTTCTCTCCCGGTTTCCTCTTTATCATGTAATGTTTCCTTAAAGAAAGCAACGGGAAGAAAATGACTGTAATAACCCAATAAAGATAAATGTGACTTTATCCGTCTGTCAAATAAATGTATATAAACGAGAAAATGTTGCCTTCGCAGTAATTCTTCCACTGGCGTTGTGTCAAATTATGTTTTCACAAGAGACTATTAGATTTGTCTGTGTCATAACATCAGAAAAACTCGGCACTGTAAAATGTAAAAGTGGCAGATTGCAGCATCATACCGCCGAAGACGGCATCCTTCAGTACCAGACATTTCAGGAATTAGGAGGCTAACCGACAGACAATTCATAAAAATATCCCCACACAGCGGAGCTGCTGGAAGAAGGGCCGGTCTGGGGAGAAAATAGAAAGTATTGATCTCGCTTCACCACCACAGCCAGTCACTTCTTGGAAATATACCTAGGAACGCAACATCCTCGGTAAACAAGAGCGTGCTAGAATTTCACTGACTTGCGCTATTTACTACAAGGTCAAACAAATCGAAGGTTCTTCTGACATACGATCCTACTGAATGGACTGCCGGGAAAATACGACACATATCCTGGGCCACTAATCTATATTATAATAAGATACAACCCCCCTCCCCCCATTCCCCCATTACAAATCTCATAGACCCATATTTTATTCACATAGAACACATATCAGATGTAGAAAGTCAGACATTTTACCATTTCATGAAAATGGTGAACTTATTTAGAACTTGATGGCAGCATCGCATCTCAAAAAAGTTGGAACAGGGGCAACAAAAGGCTGGAAAAGTAAGTGGTACTGATTAAAAAAACAGCCAGAGGAGCAATTTGCTACTAAGACACATGACTGAGTACAAAAAGAGCATGTTAGAGAGGCAGAGTCTCTGAGAAGCAAAGTAGCGCAGCCTAGTATCAGTAATGCGGTCGGGTCCAGGCGCAAATGGCGACAAGACTAAAAAGTCTTGTCGCCATTTACCAGTAATAAGCAAATGCCCACGGTTTGATAACCGTGCATTTCATTACCGTGGTATACCGTGGAACCGGTTACCGCTGCAACCCTAAATACTTGTATCCCTCAATAACCATTCTGGGGCATCTTTTCTCATAACTGTACTGTTCCTCTGGTATTCCTCCTGAATATGTAGGAATGAACTGATGACTGGGTATCACCATTTCCCTTGGTAAAGGGAATGTCCATGCACAGAATGTTCATGCACAGCTGATCTCAGCAGTCTTGTCACTTAGGCTACTTTTACATTAGCGTTAGCAGGGGGAACAGCCTGCCAGATCAGTACTTACGCTAGCCCATGTGTGCCACCCGCAACACGGGAAACATGCCACGAGGCGGCCGGAAAAAAACTGCAGCATGGTGTAAAGTAGAACTGGCTTAGTTGCCCATAGCAACCAATCAGATTCCTCCTTTCATTTTGAACAGCTCCTTTGGAAAAATGAAAGGTGGAATCTGATTGGTTGCTATGGGCAATTAAGACAGTTCTACTGTACACCAGTTTTGATAAATCTCCCCCAAATCTATTAGGAGTCATGCACCTCTTATTAAATTTGAAAGATCTCACTCCAATATATATTGGGGGAGATTTACTAATCCTGTCTAAGGCTACTTTCACACTTGCGCTTTCGCTTTCCGCTTTTGAGATCCGTCATAGGATGTGATGCAATTTTTTTTGCCAAATTCTGGTGGAAACGGTCCATCTTAAGCCACTCCCCCTTTCCCGGTAAGCCACGCTCCTTTACCGCCAAGACATGGCGGATTATTCTTTTTGTATTACTTGCTTCATAAATATATCTACAATGAGACGCACCAAATTCTGGCACAAATTATGACAGTATCCAAATGAAATCATAATAATAAATGTGGGCAAAGGGTGCAAAATGGAAGACTACATAAATTGGCGCCTCACTCTTTCCTCAAAAAATATTAAAGGGGTTGTCCCAAGAAAAATATTCTACAGTTTTCAAACCAGCTCCTGGATCTGAATTCTTTTTGCATGTAATTAAAAATTGCGCATGGCCGTTGAGTTATTTAATAAAATGTATCTGTATAGCGCCACCTGCTGTATGTTTTTTTCTTATTTCTTTGTCCTGTTTACTGAGATGGCCGCACATGCTCAGTTTCATCCTTCAACTGCCTCTTGAGCTCAGACACGCCCCCTGAGCTGTGATAGGGAGAGCTGAGACACGCCCCATGAGCTGTGATAGGGAGAGCTGAGACACGCCCCCTGAGCTGCAGCAGAAAAGACACTCCCCTTGAGCTGTCAGCTTGATATAAATCTAGTAGAGCAACGAATGTGGAGATCTCTGGATCCATGTGAGGTACAGGGCTGGTTCTAGCTTTGTTAGAAAGAGATTATCATTTACTATATGATGTCTGATATTCATTTTTTACCTTAGTCATGGGATACCCCCTTTAATCTGCTTAGCACCTCCTGCTTTAGCGTGATTGATCTGCATGCTCATACGATATTTAAAGGGGTTGTCCAAAAATTCTAAAACTGACAGCCTATCCTCAAGTTAGGCCATGGATATCAAAGGAGCAAGGGTCCGACATCCCACACCCTCGTCACAATCAGTAGTTTCATAGTAGCTCCGCTCCATCGTGCAGTGGACGGAGGCTGTGACTGCAGCGCTGCTCCCATTCACTTCACTAGGAGAAGTGCTAATGGTTACTCCAGGATGCAGATGTGTAGTTACGGCGCTACTATGATACTGCTGATCGGCGGAGGATAGTCCATAATAAATTACAGTCCTGGACAACCACTTGAAGTATAAAATATGGACAGAAATAACAATGTCACCATTGGAGAAGACAGTAAATGATTTTAATAAATACGTCCTTGCAGGTGGCTGTCACCGAGGCTGAAAGGTTAAGTGCAGCCTGGCAGATGTCATGTGAATACTGTGATTTTCAGCACTTGCTGCGAGCTGCACCATTATATACACACCTGTGCTCTGCTGGAACAGGAGGCGGCCAGACAGCTGGGTCCTTCACAGGTTCGTCTTGAAAGGCGACGGGAAATTCGGCCGGCTTTTCAATTTTGAAGGATTCTAAAGTATTTACAATAGTCTTGACTTGCTCATATTCTTCCACCAGTTCTTGGCACACCTGCGGCGGTGAGGAACACAGTGTAGAAAACCGGATTTATTATAGTTATCAGCAACGTAGTAGCCATGTTCTGTACTTACTGACCAACTGAATAGGGCACCTGTAAGACATCCCTTAACCCCTTGGATACTGAGTTTTGTTTTTTTGCTTTTTTCCCTGTTTTCCCAGAGCCATAACTTTTTTATTTTTCTATTCGTATAGCCTATGAGGGTTTGTTTTTTGCAGGACAACTTAGCCTTTTTAATGCCACCATTTAATATGGCATACAATGCAGTGAGAAGCAGAAAAAAAATCCAAATGGGGTGGAATTGGAAAAAAAAAAGGTCATTCCGCTACAGTTTAATGGGTTTTGTCCCTACGTCGTTGGGAAAAACTGACCCTTCATTCTCTGGGTCAGTACAATTACAGTACTGATTACAAAGATACCACATTTTTACATCACCATATTTTGACCCCCATACATTTTTTAGAGTTATGTCTACTGAGCTGTGTGGTGGCTAATTTTTTGCGTGAAGATCGTCTTTTTTATTGATACCATTTGGGGGTGTGACTTTTTGATCACATTGTATTCCATTTTTTTGGATAAGAGAAGAGATGAAAAAATAGCGAATCATCCATTTTGATACTTTTTTCGATTACTCCATTTGTTGTATGGAATAAATATTTTTATATTTTAAAGGGTTTCTGTCACCAGAAATCACCCTATTAAACCAAGTGTCATTAGCAATGAGCAAATGACACTTGATGCCAGTAATGTTAGTATTATACCCCTCAGTTCCGCCGTTTTGCCAAAAATAGCGATTTTATAATATGCTAATGACCTCCCCTAGGTGCAGTAGGCGTGAACCTGCACCTAGGAGAGGCCGTAATAATGCCTCTTACCACGCCCCCGGTCGCGCTGATTGACAGGGCCGGGCAGCCAGCTCTTTCGGCTCCCGGCCCTGTATGAGGCCGAAATCCCGCGCCTGCGCATTAATGAAGCCGGGACCCGGGCGGGCGCCGGCTCTCAACGCGCGCTGATCCCGCGCCTGCGCATTGCGATCAGCGCGCGTTGAGAGCCGGCGCCCGCCCGGGTCCCGGCTTCATTAATGCGCAGGGCGCGGGATTTCGGCCTCGTACAGGGCCGGGAGCCGAAAGAGCTGGCTGCCTGGCCCTGTCAATCAGCGCGACCGGGGGGCGTGGTAAGAGGCATTATTACGGCCTCTCCTAGGTGCAGGTTCACGCCTACTGCACCTAGGGGAGGTCATTAGCATATTATAAAATCGCTATTTTTGGCAAAACGGCGGAACTGAGGGGTATAATACTAACATTACTGGCATCAAGTGTCATTTGCTCATTGCAAATGACACTTGGTTTAATAGGGTGATTTCTGGTGACAGAAACCCTTTAATAGTACAGGCATTTTTGGAAGCGGATATGCCCATTATATTTATATTTTTTATTGTTTACGTATTTATTTTTTTATTCTAGGGAAAAGGGGGATGATTTAATTTTTTTTAAACTTTTTCTAGGAGGCTACAATATGCAGTACTCAGATTTATTACAGCTTATACTGTATTCCCATAAAATGACAGTACAAGCTGAATTTGCTAATATCCTATGTTGGCCTGCCACCTGCTGGCCAACATAGGAACTGCAGCTTTAATATTCTGGGTCTTAACCTGGAAGCGCTTTTTTCACTATTGAGATGCCGTGGTCGCACTAAACCACGACATCTAAAGGCTTAAATGTCTGCGATTGTTTAAAACAGCAGAGACCCGGAGGCTATGGCACGTGCTGCACACGCGAATGGGCGCCATGTTTAAAGAACCTCCGAGCGCCATACATGAACGGCGCTGGGAGCCCAAGGGTTTAAGGCTAGCATCTCAGTACAGCAATATTACAGTAGGATATGATACGGATCACAAGATGAAACTGAATTATATTATCTCTAATAGGTACTGGAATTACAAGACATAATGTAATGCCCAAATGTGCTGAACAGCTGCTGTGAAATAAATAGACATTAAAGGGAATCAGTCAGCAGTTCTGATCATGCAAAACTGCTGACAGCACTAGATAGGGCTGGGGAGAGCAGGATACATATAACTCATCAGGAGTAGTGTAAATATGAAGTCTTATTCTGACAGATTCTTCTCTTCCAAGTGTCCAGGAGGTGGAGCTTCACTGTGAACTTCTCTGAGGGGACATTCACACAACCATATTTTCGGTCCACATCCGATCCACATTTTTTGAAGATCAAAAGTGCAAAAGAGCACTTCACAGTGAAGTCCTGCCCTGGGCTCTTGCAGGAGCAGAATCTGGCAGAATAAAACTTCATATTCATACTGCTCCTGAAAATAAAAGTTCCACAAAAGTTATGTTTGTACTGCTCTCCCCAGTAACTACGTTGTGCTATCAGCAGTTCTATGTGGTCAAAACTGATGACAGACTCCCTATAACCAGACCAATCTTAAAATGCACCTGTCTCCTTAACACCATGATGCTTGTTACTGGTATAAACAGTGCGTCAATTCAGTGACAAGCATTGCATCATAGACAAGGTTGGATAATGTAATGGAGACTTCACAGACCAGTGATCAAAATAATGACTTAAAGGGAACCTGTCATCTCCGAAACACCCCCTGAACTAGAGTAAGCGTTGTATAGTGTAAGTGATGCTGAATCCGAATATGTAAGTTTTATCTTCATACTCACTTCCATTCTGACACTGTGCTCCCACAAACCTGCAGTAAAATGCACTCACTGGACTCTTCTTTGAGTCCTCTCCATTATGTGAGTGAGCACTGGAGTCCACTGAGTGCATTTTACTGCAGGTTTGTGGGAGCACAACATCAGAATGAAAGTGAGTATGAAGATAAAAATTACATATTCGGATTCAGCATCACTTACACTATACACCGCTTACTCTAGCTCAGGGGGTGTTTCGGAGATGACAGGTTCCCTTTAAAACAACTCCATAAAAAGCACTGCGTAATGTTTCTAGTGATATCCCCTTCCCTCTATCACAATGATGAGCTTCCCGGCTTCCATTTCCATGTGACTAGTACTCCTACAAGTATCTTGACAACATAAATCCATAAAGTAAGAATTGCAACTTAAAGGATTTGGGTCAACTTATAAAGAGAATATGCCACCAGTGTTATTCTGCCCCATATGAGGACAGCGTAAACCAGTGACAGAGACCCTAAGCAGAAAGATGGGTCACTTTTTTAAATTAACCCAGTTGTCTTGCTAACATCTGCATGGAGCAGCTCTAGCATGAGCCAAGCACCAGGGCCTACTCAATATAGAGCTTGCGTCAGAGAGTCGTCCTAAGGACGCAGTTGAATGCAATGGTAAGGCAGGGATCAGACAGCTTCCTGCTCCAACATTTACCGGCCTGCGATCTCCACAGCAGCAAGATTGTTGTGGTGACGTCATTGTGCCTGCTGGGCTGTGTAGAAAGAGCGCACAGGCTGGGGAATGATTGCTGGCCTGTGGGCTCTTTCTACACAGCACAGCAGGTGCGATGACATCACTGCATCACGCCTACTGCTGTGGAGGCTCACTGTTTTATATTATTCACACTACAGGGGCAGCACTACTGTAAAGGGCCACTAAAGGGGCAACACTTCTGTACAGGGGGAAACATTATTGTAAGGGTGCATAACTACTATGTAGGGACTCTTTGGGGGAACTAATGGGGTATAACTATAGTCTAGGGGCACTAAGTGGACTAGGTGGAATTGGGCGAGTGTAGATTGGGTGGCGTTGGAGTTGTGGCTTAGTGTAAAAAAAAATAAAAAAAAATAAAATAAAACCTGTTACTTTCCCTCCTTGGGAGAGATGTAAAATGTTTTTTTCCACTAATTACATGTAGCTCATGGAGAGAGATTCCCATATAAATAATGACTTTTACTTATGCAGAACGAAGCTGTAATAATATAAACTTCAGGTAAATCCTATTCTCTGTGGGTACGACGTCCCTTTAAAATACAGCGATAAATAACAGCACACGAGAGCATAGGAGTAGCACTCACCTGCTGCCACTTGACCTTCACCACTGGATCCCTAATATTCTGAAAGTGTTTCTGAATTTGCTGAATTACTCCCTGGTAATAAACCATGGACGAGTCATAATTTCCAAGAAGAGCGTACTCTCTGCCTTTTTTAGCGTTATCGCACATCTCAGCCAAATTCATTTTGGTGAACCTAAGGGGAATAAAATAGATAGATAGGCATGTTAATAATATAATATATAAAGCTGAGTGTATGTATATATGTATGTGTGTGTGTGTATGTCCGCTAAAAGAAATCCGCACCGCTGCAGCTACAATCACAAAATTTGGCACACATGTACATCAGGTGTCCGGGAAGGTTTTAGAACAGTTTTCAACTCTCCAGGACGTACTGTTCCTGAGATATTCCCAAAAAATGCATTAGCCAATAGTAGCCTGGTCACATGACCCTTATCAGCCAATAGAAGCTCACAGGCACACATCAGGTTTCTATGACAACCTAGCCAGTTCACTGCTTTAGGTCTGCATTAAAGAGGCAGAGCACTGTGGATGACAATGGTAAATGGGTATTCCCGGTTACCATAACTATAACTTATGTTTTAGACTAACTCATCATCAATCATTACCTCATATAATGTAAATTTTACATATTTACTGTTCAGTAGTAATAAAAGATGTTTTCTTCCACTGCTACCCACCTTCCTCCTAAATGACTATGGCATCAACCTGTAATTCCGGCCACCGTCAAAAGATGGACTTAAAAGCACCACCCCCAGATCCCACTAAGTCACACCCCTGACTCAGTCAGGCCACGCCCCTTCCATGCTGCATTTGACCGGGATTAAAAATATTGTTAAAAATCACCTTCTGTCAGCTGCAGGGGTGGGGGGAGGGTGACTTTCTCCCTGCAGCTCATTGCTCAGACTGCACAGTGCTGCTGCTGAGAGTGCTGCTGCTGTGTCCATCCAGGCCCTGCGCATGACAGAGGACAGGGATTCTGAAAGCCAGACCGTCCAGTCTAAAACAAGACCTCTGGCCACCCTAGGGGCAGGCTGATGTTAGGGTGGCCAGATGTCCGGCTTTAGGCTGGACAGTCCAGTTTTCTGGCTACCTGTTCTCCGTCCGACGCAGTGCCTGGACAGACACAGGGATGTCCACCCTTTCAGTAGCTCACACTCAGACAGCTTCTCCTCCATGTCTTCACAGAGCCAGGGGGGGCGTGGCCTCATATTTAGTGATGTGTCTTCATGGGAACTGGGGGCGCTGTTTCACGTTTGGGGGAATGGCCGGTGAGGTCTGGCTTTCTGGGGTGAAGACAGTGGCCACTCTAGCTGCTGTGGAGGTCACGGTTAAAGGGGCGGGCTTCTGTAGAGGTCAATGTTAAAGGGGTGGGCAGCTGTAGAGGTCACTGTTATAGGGGCAGGCTGCTGTAGAGGTCACTGTTGAAGGGGCAGGCTGCTGTAGAGATCACTGTTTAAGGGGCGGGCTGCTGTAGAGGTCTCTGTTAAAGGGGCTGGCCGCTGTAGAGGTCACTGTTAAAGGGGCGGGCCGCTGTAGAGGTCACTATTAAAGGGGCAGGCACTGTAGAGGGCACTCTCGATATCTTTTAACGACACACACACACAAACAGTAAAAGAAATAAATTAAATATACCCGGGTGAAGCCGGGTCCTTCAGCTAGTATAATAATAAAAACAACTATACAATAATAAAACAAGGAGGAGATCGTTTTGATTTTGACAACACATAAATATGACCAATAACACTACAAGTCACATCAAACATGGGAACATACGAGATAATCACACTGGTCCTTGGGTTTTATGTGTTTGTATTGGTTCGGTGCCAACTGACTTCTGAGATTTTACTTTTCTGACTCTCCTACCCAAAGCGGAGTGTCTTCAGCTCCACTATCCTGGTTCCGAAAGCTTCAATGAAATGGCCATCATCTACCAATGTTGTCTACCAGACTGTGCAAGCTTAGACCAGACAATCACAAGAATTTCATTTTATCACAGTTGTGCACACTGTGTGATAAATGCGTGCATCTTGTATGAAGTTAGACCTTTCTCATTAAAAGTCAACTCTTAGTTGGCCTATGTTAGAAAAATCTGGTGCATCTTAGGAGTATACAGGACTTCTAAAAAGTGTCTACAAGGTAGAACTATCCTGGCACCACAAAAAAGACGCAAATTATGCCAGAATTCTGGTAAGATCTGGGTCTTTATTTTCTTTGAGGCTGGAAGGCCGGGTTCAGACGAGCATGTTTGGTGTGACGCTGCATTTCTCAGACCAACTCCAGCTTGTCTGACTTGAACTCAATGTATCATACTGATCTATGATGCTGAGAGTTCTTGCCTGGGCTCGGGACTAGTGTACTTATACATACCTCCCTACCGTCCCGGATCCAGCGGGACAGTCCTTGATTTCAGTGGCTGTTCCGCTGTCCTGGTACAGGGGAGGTATGTCCCGCTTTCTGGCAGCTGTCCCTGTGTCCATAGGAAGCAGAGACAGTTGCCATAATGAAGCAGACAGCTGTCGCCGGCATTGGCTCCCTGCTTCATTATTCCTCCTCCCCACCGGCTCTTCACACCTCTGGTTTGTGCGGGGGGCGGGGATGGCCGGCAGTCAGCTTCGGCTCCGCCCCCTCCACAGACCAGAGCAGCCGATGTCCTGCTGCTGCTAGGAAGAAGGTAAGTATGTGGTGTTTAATTTTTTTACTTTCTGTGAGGGGCACAATGTGGACATATTACAGGTGGGCACAACATGTGCTTATTACTGGGGGCACAATCTGGGCATATTACCTGGTGGGGCACAATGTGGGCATATTACTGGGGGCACATAACTGGCCATATTATTGGGGGCACAGCTGGACATATTAATGAGGGCACATAAGTGGGGAATAATTACTATGTGGGGCAGTAAGGGGACTGGGTGGTATTAAGCGCATAGTTATGTTTTGGGTGGAGTTAGAGACGTGGCCTAGTGCTGGAAAAATATGCAGCGGCACATTTTTGGAGGTGTGCTTATATGATGCTGTGGTCTGTTCGGGAAATCAGGCTGCCACACAGACTGAGCATGCCCTTATGAAACCGTCCTTGGGGAATCCAGCCCATTATACACATAAATTACAACAGGACTAGCATGTTTTGAGGAATTAGACCTATTTGAACCAGCTGACTTAGTTGCCCTTTACTGGGGTCTCATCCAAGAATTTTGCACCATCTGTTGTGATGGATTTGGTTACGTATCAGGCTGTATTCTGCGATATCTTTAGACTTCTTCATTCTGATGAGGTAACAACCAAACACATTTCTCCATGTTATTAACATTCATCCGAATATTAACTCACCCTGCTGCAGGTCTATTGATTCAGAAAACTATCCCCCTGAGAAGGAGAAATGCTAACATCTCAGTATGAAAAATGTCAACATCTGGAAAAACCTCCTCCTCCTCAGCCTCCTGATCCTCCTCTCCAAAAACCATATTCATTCTTGATACTGATAGTTGATTGCAGAGCACAGAAAAATGAATGTGCAATCATGTGGGCGTGAGCAACGGTTCCTGAGTAATGTGGATAAATAATACCGCCTGGAGTGACTGAACATTATGTCGGCGTAAAAATATATATCATGATGCACATGCTGTATTTAAACACCTAAAAGCAGTACACCATAGTGTAAAATTATGGCACTGGCATCAGCTACGTCTATGAAGGAGTTCTGATTGTTCATAAAATGTCAGCCTTTACATATACGGGGTCTTGTACTTAAGATGACACCTACTAAATCAAGATAAAAGTCAATCTTAGGTGTCAAGAAGTGAAGGTTTTAGCACCAACGCCAGCTATCTCACTCTTGTTATGTAGGCCCAGCCTGAAAACTGTCCTTTGTTTTGGCACTTGCTGTTTTTCATCACTGGATTTCCCAAATACCCGAAATGTGTTTTATAAGGATTTAAAAAAAAAAACCATCCAAACTTTTCATGAAGAAAAATAGGAGTATGCATTGTACTTGTTGTCCTGCATTTTTTTAAAGGGGTTGTCCCATGAAAAATATTCTACAGCTTTCAAACCAGCACCGGGATCTGAATACTTTTGTAATTGCATGTAATTAAAAATGTAGCATAGTCACTGAGTTATTCAATAAAATCTATCTGTATAGCCCCACCGGCTGTTTGTTCTTTTACTTATTTCTTCGACCTGCTCACTGAGAAGGACGCATATGCTCAGTTTCATCCTTCAACTGCCTCCTGAGCTGTGATAGGGAGAGCTGAGACACGCCTCCTGAGCTGTGATAGGGAGAGCTGAAACACGCCCCCTGAGCTGTGATAGGGAGAGCTGAGACACGCCCCCTGAGCTGTGATAGGGAGAGCTGAGACACGCCCCCTGAGCTGCAGCAGAAAAGACACTCCCCTTGAGCTGTCAGCTTGATATAAATCTAGCAGAGCAATGAATGTGGAGATCTCTGGATCCGTGTGTGGTACAGGGCTGGTTCTAGCTTTGTTAGAAAGAGATTGTAATGTACTATATGATGTGCAATTTTCATTTTTACAATAATCATGGGATAATAATGTTAACATGTAAGCCTACCTAGTCAAACCTCCAAAAACATCCCTACAGTACATGTAACCTTAAAGGCTTTTTTGTGACTTAGCTACTGCTTAGCTTAGCTTAGCTTGCCTATCCTCAGGAGCATGCACCTGAACGTAGTTTGGAGGTGCTGGTCTAACGCTTGTTTGCATTATACATTTCGGTGAGTTGCTTTCCCTATTTAGATCATACACTCCTGCCCATCTACCTGGTGCTTTTAATCAGAGTATCACATAGCTGGATTATACTCATACATTACCCTGAATTTTGTAGGCCAAAAGCCCAGGAGAGGCAAGACTATTAGAGTAGGTTCTGTCTGATAGAAGCCACCTTGTCGCTGGTAAATGGGCACAGCCTATTCTTGATTAAAAATATGCACAAAGAGTTTCTAATTTTCTTATAGTAAGTAGAGGAGTAATAAACTCTACATTTATTCATGTTTTCAATGTTTGCATGTATCTTTTTGCATAAAGCAGTGTGTTGTTTGCTTTTGCACTGCAGCCATGTTGGCATGCACCTGAACTCCGTTTATACATAGTTTGGAGATGCTGGACCAACTCTCTTTTGTATCCTCAGGAAAGGTCATCAATTTCAGGTCAGTGGAATCCAACGAGAGACCTGTACAACGCCTACCAATTACTGGGGCCACTATGTACTGAAGGCACTGCAGGGGTTTGGATCTTTATAAAAAAAAAAAAAAAAAAAAAAAAGCCAATGAAATTCATCCATATTTCATGCCCATTTTTAACAGCCATGAAAAAGTGATGCAAATCAGCCATTAAAAATGGACAGACGGACAAAAAAGGCCATGAAACACTGACAGTGTGTCCATTTTTAATGGATTTTTTTTTTTCACTGTCACGTGCATGTAGCCTTAGGCATATTATTACACATTAGACTTTTCCCTGCCATTCGTGAGCGCTGGGCGCGCTATGAATGGCACAGGCTGTGCAGCGATACTACTGGTACCTAAAATACCCAATAACAAAGCTCTGTACAGCAAGGAGCTTTGTTATTTGGAAGGAAGGTGCCTATTTGTCAGTGTGGCGGGCTGACGGACCATTCAACAATCCGCTCTGAAACTGTGGAGGGAGACTTGTGCAGCGGCACTGCGATCTTCAATGCTGCCAGTGGAGTGGCCTTCTGGTGGGAGGTAGGCTTTAGTTCATGTTGGTTAGGGGGCCTGCCTGGGGTTTCTAAAAACTGTATTAGACAAGTAGATTTTGTACCGATTATGATTGACGGTCAAATAGTTAGAGACGTGTTATCGTTCGAAAATGCTCACATTACACAGAGCAACGGTCACTGTAGTAATCAGTATCCCGTTTCTTATGAACTAATCGTTTGTCAGTGCCTATATTACACACAGGGCTTATAGCTAGTGTTGAGTGAAGTGAGCTTGGGATCATAGATCAGAAGTCGCTTCTGTCAAACCTTCATTTGAATACTGTATGGAGATCCGTCTCTGTACAGCATTCAAATATATGGGCTCTGGAGAGGTGAAATACGCCATTTCCGAAATCTCCAGAGACTTCGGTGAATAACTTCGGACTTCGATTTTTAAACTTGAAAACCATTTTAAAAATTGAATCCAAAGTCAGCTTCTGTACTGAGGTACCAGCCGAAACTATTAAAAGGAGACGTCACCTCATTTTCACCTATATAGCTAGCAGCACTGCCCCACAGAAGATTGCAGACACATCCCAGACATACCTATGTGCACTGTGTGTCTGTATTACATGTCACATCCCAGACATACCTGTGTGCACTGTGTGTGTGTATTACATGTCACATCCCAGACATACCTGTGTGCACTGTGTGTGTATTACATGTCACATCCCAGACATACCTGTGTGCACTGTGTGTGTGTATTACATGTCATATCCCAGACATACCTGTGTGCACTGTGTGTGTATTACATGTCACATCCCAGACATACCTGTGTGCACTGTGTGTCTGTATTACATGTCACATCCCAGACATACCTGTGTGCACTGTGTGTCTGTATTACATGTACATCCCACATACATGTCACTTCCCAGACATACCTGCTGTTGCACTGGTGTGTCTGTATTACATGTCACATCCCAGACATATCTGTGTGCACTGTGTGTCTGTATTAACATGTCACATCCCAGACATACCTGTGTGCACTGTGTGTCTGTATTACATGTCACATCCCAGACATACCTGTGTGCACTGTGTGTCTGTATTACCATGTCACATCCCAGATATACCCGTGTGCACTGTGTGTGTGTATTACATGTCACATCCCAGACATACCCGTGTGCACTGTGTGTGTGTATTACATGTCACATCCCAGACATACCCGTGTGCACTGTGTGTCTGTATTACATGTCACATCCCAGACATACCTGTGTGCACTGTGTGTCTGTATTACATGTCACATCCCAGACATACCTGTGTGCACTGTGTGTTGTATTACATGTCACATCCCAGATATACCCGTGTGCACTGTGTGTGTGTATTACATGTCACATCCTAGACATACCTGTGTGCACTGTGTCTGTATTACATGTCACATCCCAGACATACCTGTGTGCACTGTGTGTCTGTATTACATGTCACATCCCAGACATACCTGTGTGCACTGTGTGTGTGTATTACATGTCACATCCCAGATATACCTGTGTGCACTGTGTGTCTGTATTACATGTCATATCCCAGACATACCTGTGTGCACTGTGTGTGTATTACATGTCACATCCCAGACATACCTGTGTGCACTGTGTGTCTGTATTACATGTCACATCCCAGACATACCTGTGTGCACTGTGTGTCTGTATTACATGTCACATCCCAGACATACCTGTGTGCACTGTGTGTCTGTATTACATGTCCAGGAAAAACACACTTATTCTGAAGGAAAACAGTTCCCAAGTGCTCAGCTGAAAGTGAAACTAAAAACAGCTTTCTCTCCCAACTCGATTTCTAACAGCTATATCTTCTGATATTCTAGATATAATTTTTGGTATCATTTGAAAGCTTGGAATGTCAGCTTTCATAGAAGGTCAGAACCATTTTTCTATCTGCTACCAATCCCAAGATATGAGCAGCTAAAGCAGCCCTCCCCTCTTCAGTCTGGTTTGCTCTGGGCACTTAGGACCTGTTTTCCTGCAGAATAAAGGGGCTTTTCCTGGACATGGAATACAGACAGAAAGTGTCCAAGATGTGTCTGCAATCTTCTGTGGGGCACTGCTGTTAGTTATATTGGTGAAAATGAGGTGACAGTTAATTATATATTAATTATATTATAATTATAAACTATTAATTATAGGTCATGGAAGTGAACTTTAGGGGAAATGGTAAGCCTACAACAGTATACCACACCTAAAGTCCGATCTTCTAATGAGCGCATGGCGACTTATTACACACTCAGATATGTGCTCGTCAGGAAAGGTAATCAATATCAGATCAGGGATGGGGGGCAACTCCTCCCTGCTTTTTCTTGATCGCTTACCTGCTCGCCGTCACAAACGTAGCGGTGAGCAGGTGTAATTACATCTTAGCCATCCCATTCACTTCAATAGGATGGTTCCTTCCATGCATAGGAAGGAGCCATCCCATAGAAGTGAATGGACCGCGCGGTTCTTCAAACAGCTGATCAGGAGTCAGACCTCCGCCCATCTGATGTTGATGGCCTATCCTGAGGATACGTCATCGATATAAAAAAAAAGCGGACAACCCCATTAATTAACTTTGCTATAATTACCTGCCCTGCCTTCATCCCAGACCCCTCCCAGGGGCTTATTAACCCTATCCTGGAGGGAAAGGAGCGCTGGTATTTACATAGGACTGGATGTTGGAGTAGGTGATGGTTATTTACATGGGACAAGCCATATGGCAATGGCCACCATATAATTACAGTCACACAGCAGTGCCCATTGAGATGTTACCAGTAGCACAGTGTCCCCACAAAAGTAATATCACAAGGGGGCTCAAAGTGAAGCACCAACCACATTGCAGTGCCCACACAAGTGTGCCAGTCACTGGTAAGCCTATGTAATTATGCCAAGGTTAGCAGAGGCCATACAGAGACTGTAGCGGTGCTCATACAAAGACACAAATGTTCTAGCCATGGCAGTGGCCATTCATGATATAAAAGTGCCACAAGAAAAATATTGCCTTAGAACTTCAGTGCTAATGAAGGCTCTTGAGATCACCCTGGATGGCAAGGAAATCCAACAATTGTTACCAAGCCCAAACATAAGTGACTGTACTTAAAGGGAACCTGTCATCTCCGAAACACCCCCTGAACTAGAGTAAGTGTTGTATAGGGTAAGTGATGCTGAATCCGAACATGTAATTTTTATCTTCGTACTCCCTTGCATTCTGACGCTGTGCTCTGACAAACCAGCGGTAAAATGCACTCAGTGGACTCCAGTGCTCACTCACATAATGGAGACGACTCAAAGAAGAGTCCAGTGAGTGTATTTTACTGCAAGTTTGTGGGAGCACAGCGTCGGAATGGAAGTGAGTATGAAGATAAAACTTACATATTCGGATTCAGCATCACTTACACTATACAACACTTACTCTAGTTCAGGGGGTGTTTCGGTGATGACAGGTTCCCTTTAAGTAATTTGGACATGTACTGAGAAGATGCTCCTCGCCTAATGAGACAATTACACTTGAAAGCGTAAAAGTTGGGCGTAATCAGATATCTTTTAGTCAGGCTCTAAGTTGGACTCTGTCTAGTCTTGCCTTGCTTTGGTCACTGCTAGAAGAGAGGCTTGGGTTGACTACAGGGGAAGTGGGGGTTGCCTGCTGTACCTACTGGAGAAGCATGGAGCAGAGCCGTGGATATACTAAACTTTACTACTAGAAGAAGGAGCACTGCTGTGACTACCACAAAGCTGTATTCTGAAAATGAGAGAAGGGCAAAACCTTAAAGGGGTTCTCCAGGAATTAAGAAAATGAAAATACTTAAATATTACTTTATTATAAATATATTCCGATATACCTCATGAACTCCATTCCTACAGAGATTCAGCTGAAGCTCATATTAAACTGTATTCAGGATCATAAACCCTGACAAGCAGAGCAGAGAGGAGGATGAGGCAGCTCAAGCTGGTGCCTTCTCAAACAGCTGATCGGCGGGGGCCCCTGGTGTCGGACGCCACCGACCAGATTACTGATGACCTATCCGGAGGATAGGTCATCAGTAGTAAAATCCCAGAAAAACCCCTTTAAGTATTTTCATTTTCTTAAAGGGTTATTCCCATCTTAGACAATGGGGGCATATCGCTAGGATATGCCCCCATTGCCTTATAGGTGCAGGATCCACCGCTGGGACCCGCACCTATATTGAGAACGAAGGCCCAAAAGTGAAGGAGGGCGCACCGCGCATGCGCAGCCGCCCTCCATTCATTTCTATGGGGCCGCTGAAAATAGCCAAGCACTGGCTCGGCTATTTCCATCGGCTACATAGAAATGAATGGGAGCAGTGGCCGCTCATGTGCAGTGCGCTCCCATTCATTTCTATGGGAGCAGCGGGGAGCTGCACCTGGTGGTGGCCGGACCCTGGGAAACCGGGGGTCCTCCAGGCGCAGCGCTCCCGTTCTCGATATAGGTGCGGGTCCCAGTGGTGGAACCCACACCTATCAGACAATAGGGGCATATCCTACCGATATGCCCCTATTGTCTAAGATGGGAATACCCCTTTAATTCCCGTAGAACCTCTTTAAGGCTTCTTTCACACATCAGTGTCCATGATAACATCTGGGAGAAGATGGCCAGTGGTTCATCCATGAAGAATCTATGTCTGGTTTGTGTGTCCATTTTTTGCCCTCCGCGTGTCTTCCATATTCCATATATACTGCTAGGCTGAAAATTAGTTTCCAGGCCATCTCTAGCAAGCAACAATCCAATGGCATCCGTGTTGCATCCGTGGTTTTCACGGACCCATAGACCAAAATGTGCGTGAGGGATCCATAATCATGGACAACCCAGTGCGTGCTTTGGTGGTGTGAATACAAGCATTAAAGTCAATGGATACGTGAGTGCTCTGTGAAGACCACACACGGATGTGTGACAGAGGTGTAAGTAAGGTGTAAGGCCAGAGTCACACATCCTTATTTGCTGGACATTGTACCTAGCCTTACATCATCCCTTGGCCGGCTCCTAAACCTGGTCAATATCTGTCCAGACGTGTAATGAAAAGCTAGAAGGAACATTATTCACATGTAGGAGGTGAAATCAATTTGACGACACCAAATAATGAGGCTTTCAAAGATCATGAGCTGAATAATAATAATAGAGACATGGAGGAACAGGCGCTGTATTATTCCGTGTTCTAGTTTTCTAAAATGTGAGTCTTCCCGAACAAAAACACTGACAGACAAGACAAGCAAATCTACATTCGGGTTCCTTACAGAATAACTACATGATAAATGTTCCTTCTAAGTGCACTCCTCCGTCTTGTTTTTGTTAAGCTAAAAGCAGATTTCTATTTTTCCCCTTCACTTCCTCAATTAGATGACGCGCCCCTGTACACGATGCGTAGGAGTCCAAGATGAAAGGGTAAAAATTGGGTTTCTTTTTCTTTCTTAAGTGACTGATGTCAATCCAAACGTAATCTACTTGAAATATTAAAAGAAACAGGAAAATTGTATTATATGATGAAACTAGCTTCGCCCAGGTATATTTAATCTATTTCATTTAATGTTTGTGTGTGTTGTTAAAAGATATCGAGAGTGACCTCTACAGTGCCCGCCCCTTTAACAGTGGCCTCCACAGCAGCCCGTCCCTTAACAGAAACATCCACAGCGCCCTCCCCTTTAACTGTGATCTCCACAGCAGCTAGGGTGGCCACTGTCTTCAGCCCAGAAAGCCAGACCTCACCGGTCATTCCCCCAAACGTGAAGCAGCACCCCCGGTCCCCATGAAGCCACACCACTATACATGAGGCCACGCCCCCTGGCTCCATGAAGACACGGAGGAGAAGCTATCTGAGCGTGAGCTACTGAAAGGGTGGACATCCCTGCGTCCGTCCAGGAACTGCGCCGGATGGAGGACAGGGAGCCAGAAAACTGGACTGTCCAGCCTAAAGCTGGACATCTGGCCACCCTAACATCAGCCTGCCCCTAGGGTGGCCAGAGGTCCGGTTTTAGGCTGGACAGTATGGCTTTCAGACTCCCTGTCCACCGTCTGGTGCAGGGCCTGGACAGACACAGGGATGTCCACCTTTTCAGTAGCTCACGCTCAGACAGCTTCTCTTCAGTGTCTTCATGGAACCAGGGGGTGTGGCCTCATGTTTAGGGGTGTGGTTTCATGGGGAACGGTGGCACGGCTTCATGTTGGGGGAAGGCTGGACATTCTGGCTTTCAGACTCACTGTCCTCTTTCATGAGCAGGGCCTGGATGGACACACAGATGTCCTTTTAAACAGCTCACTCTCAGACAGCAGCACTGTGCAGTCTGAGCATGAGCTGTAGGGAGAAAGTCACCCCCCCCACCCTGCAGCTAACAGAAGTTGATTTTTAACTTCATTTTTTCAATCCCAGTCAGATGTGGAGTGGAAGGGTCGTGGCCTGACTGAGTCGGGGGCGTGACTTAGTGGGACCTGGAGGTGGGGCTTTTAAGTCCTTCTTTTGAGGGTGGCCTGAATTACAGGTCGATGTCATAGTAATTTATGAGGAAACACAGTGGGTAGCAATGGAAGAAAACATCTTTTATTACTACTGAACGGTAAATATGTGAAATTTACATTATATGAGGTAATGATTGATGATGAGTTAGTCTAAAACATGGGTTATATTTATGGTAACCGGAATACTCCTTTAACAGTGTCATCCACAGCGCTCTGCCCCTTTAAAGCAGACCTACAGCAGTGAACTGGCCAGGTTGTTACGGAAACCTGATGTGTGTGGAGACTAACTGCCTGTGAGCTTTTATTGGCTGATAAGGGTCATGTGACCAGGCTTTTATTGGCTAAAGCATTTTTGGGAATATCTCAGGAACGGTACGTCCTGGAGAGCTGAGACCCGTTCTAAAACCTTCCCGGACACCTGATGTACCTGTGTGCCAAATTTCATTATTGTCTTGTAAAATTCTTTTTTCTGTTGACCATTAATCCATTAACCCCTTGAGGACAGAGCCCATTTTGGCCTTAATGTCTGGGCCAAATTTTTGAATTCTGACATGTGTCACTTTATGTGGTAATAACTTTGGAACGCTTTTACTTATCCAGGCCATTCTGAGATTGTTTTCTCGTGACACATTGTACTTCATGACAGTCATAAATTTGAGTCAATATATTTCACCCTTATTTATGAAAAAATCCCAAATTTACCAAAAATTCTGAAAAATTTCCAAATTTCCAAATTTCAATTTCTCTACTTTCAAAATACACCGTAATACCTCCAAAAATAGTTATTATTTTACATTCCCCATATGTCTACTTTATGTTGGCATCATTTTGTAAACGTCATTTTACTTTTTTAGGACGTTAGGAGGCTTAGAAGTTTAAAAGCCATTTTTCAAATTTTCACCAAATTTTCCAAAACCATTTTTTTTTAGCACCAATGCAGATATAAAGTGATTTTGAGGGGCTTACATAATGAAACCCACCATAAATGACCCCATTTTAGAAACTACACCCCTCAAATTATAAAAAACTGCTGTTACAAACTTTGTTAACCCTTGAGGTGTTCCACAAGAATTAATGGAAAATGGAGGTGAAATTTCAAAATTTCACTTTTTTCGTAGATTATTCATGTTAATATTTTTTTTCTTGCAACATAGCAAGGGTTAACAGCAAACTAAACCTCAATTTACATTGCTCTGATTCTGCAGTTTACAGAAATACCCCATATGTGGTGGTAAACGTCTCTATGGGTTTGTGGCAGTGGTCAGAAGGAAAGGAGCGCCATACGGATTTTGGAGGCAAAATTTGCTAGAATAGTTTTTACGCACCATTTTGTAATTGAGAGACCCTGACGTACCCCTACAGTGGAAACCCTCATAAAGTGACCCCATTTTTGAAACTACACCCTTCAAAGAATATATTAAGGGGGGTACTGACCACTTTGACCCCCTAAGCATTTTACGGAATTTGGAAACACTTGGCTGTGAAAATGAAAATTTTTTTTCTTCCAATAAAATGTTGCTTTAGCCCCAATTTTTTTAATTTGCATAAGGGGTAACAGGAGAAAAGCACCCCATAATTTGTTACCCATTTTCTCCTGAATACGGCAACACCCCATATGTGGTGGTAAAGTGCTGTGGGGGCACATGGCAGGACTCAGAACAGAAGGAGCGCCATATGGATTTTACAACACAGATTTTTATGGATTGGTTTGCGGGAGCCATTGATTTTTATTTTTTTGAGCTATTGTCTTATGTGGGGGCTCATTTTTTGCAGGATGAGGTGAGGTTTTCATTGGTACCATTTTGGGGTAAATACGCCTTTTTGATCGCCTGCTATTACACTTTTTGTGAGGGAAGAGGGAAAAAATGGCTATTTTGGCATAGTTTTTTTAAAAAAATTTTTACAGCATTCGCCTGGGGGGCCATCTCATGTAATATTTTTATACAGCAGGTTGTTACGGACGCGGCGATACCCAATATGTCCAACTTTTTTATTGTTGGAAGGTTTTACACATTAGATGCATTTTTGAACAGAATAAAATCTTTTTTTTTTGTGTTGCCATTTTCAGAGAGCCATATTTTTTTCAGCTTTCAGGCGATTGTCTCAGGTAGGGTACCGTTTTTGCGGGACAAGATGGCGGTTTGATTGATACCATTTTGGGGTAAATACGCCTTTTTGATCGCCTGCTATTACACTTTTTGTGAGGGAAGAGGGGAAAAAAATGGCTATTTTGGCATAGTTTTTTTTTTAATTTTTTTATAGCATTCGCCTGGGGGGCCATCTCATGTAATATTTTTATAGAGCGGGTTGTTACGGACGTGGCGATACCTAACATGTTTATATATAGTGTTTTCTTTATTTTTAATGAATTAAAATGGGGAAAAAAATTGATTTTTTTAAACTTTTTTGTTTTACTTTTTTTTACCACTTTTTTTTTTTACACTTTTTTTTTTTTACACTTTTTTCACTCAGACCCACTTGGTTCTTGAAGAACCAGTGGGTCTGAGGGCTGTATAATACACTGCAGTACACTGTATAGTGTACTACAGTGCATTTTCATTCATTGTAAGACTGATCAAGCTCCTGCCTTTAGCAGGAGCTTGAACAGGCTTACCTCTACCATGGCAAGCCAGACGAAAGCGTCTGGTTGCCATGGTAACCATCGGGACGCTGCCACAGCAGAGCAGCGTCCGGATGGGAGGGAGGGAGCTCTCTCCCTCTCACTGGCCACACCATCGGAGCGCTGCTGCAGCGCCCGATGGTGGAGGGAGGGAGCGCCCTCCCTGTTAACCCTTCCATGCCGTGGTCTTTATGGACCGCGGCATGGAAGGGGTTAAACGGCCGACATCGCTGCCAGCAGCGATGCCGGCCATTTGAAGCAGAGTGTCAGCTGTATGCTGACACTCTGCTTCCACCGCTCGGCCATCCTGAAAATTGGGGGGGGGGGGCACCCGGGGCAAATTAAAAATCATAATATGGGAAAGGAGGGGGGGGAAGGATCGGGGGCACCCGGGGGATAATTACCTTCATTAGCGGGATCTGATCCCCCGCAGTCCTCGGACTGCGGGGAATCAGATCCTTACAGCCAGCCCCTGCATCGCCGTGATTGGCTAGTCTGCACAGACTAGCCAATCACAGCAATCGCCTTTATGGGGGGGGCACGGCTCCCCCCGAGGGCTTTACTGTGGATGGCTGGCTGTGTTTAACAGCCGCCATCACAGCATGTAAACCCCCCTGCACTGCGCAGGGGGGGATTACATTCAGGACGTACCGGTACGCCCTGTTGCGCGAACTACCTCGTGCTCAGGACGTACCGGTACGTCCTATGTCGCCAAGGGGTTAAAAAAAAAAAAAAAAAAATCAACACAAAAATTCCCTACATCAAATCAAAGAGCCAGTTTCTTCTATAGGATGGAACCTATGCCAACACGCCAAAGCTACCATCTGGTGTAACTCTTCACTACCTCAATATCTGAGGTCATGGACAACAGATGTTTGAGCCATCAGTTGTGTGGTCACTTGTGTGTAGGCCAAAAAAGGAGAACCTACCCAATATGTTTTAGCCCAATGATACCCAACCTTTCATATCGCTAAAGGGGTTGTCTAGTTTATAAAATCCGCAATTGCAAAGGCGCCTATGATCACCAATTTCCTATACACTGGCTGCGGTCCTCGCAGCAGAACTGCACACAACTGCCACCGTCAACTTGTTTGTAAAATCCATTTGGGTCGAAACTGTAGTTACCAACAAATGTGGTTCCCTGACTCGCCATGACCAACGTGACAAGTGACGCCAGCCAATAAATCTGCAGTTGTACTGTGGACCAAGCCCTACAGTTTGTCGTTGCTTGTTGGGTACATTTGGAAAAGGCTTCCAAGTGAAGCTGAAGATCTGTCTAGACCTGCCATATACAGCAATAGGATATTCATGGGTTTGACCACCCCTGTAGACATGCCCTGTAGGGATAGGCAAAGGGATATCATAAAAGGGACCCTTCGATTCGCTCATCCCTAGTGGCGACATTTCCTTCCTGCCTCCTATCCATAAATGAGTGCTTTCCTTCATGGCAGAGGACGGCGCTCATGGGTTATTACTGCCTCCTGTCCCCAGTTACAGGTTAGATCTATGTGATCGATGCCCTGCAATTACCAGGAAGCGCGCATTAGTTAACCCTTTAATGACTAGACGAGAAAAGGTCTTAAAGGGGTTTTCTCAGATTTTAATACTGATGACCTATTCTCCGGATAGGTCATCAGTATTAAAATCTGAGTGCCCCCATCAGACCTCAGATCAGCCCACTGTGCCCCCATCAGACCTCAGAGCAGCCCACTGTGCCCCCATCAGACCTCAGAGCAGCCCACTGTGCCCCCATCAGACCTCAGATCAACCCACTTTGCCCCCATCAGCCCAGTGTGCCCCCATCAGACCTCAGATCGGCCCACTGTGCCCCCATCAGACCTCACATCAGCCTAGTGTGCCCCCATCAGACCTCACATCGGCCCAGTGTGCCCCCATCAGACCTCACATCGGCCCAGTGTGCCCCCATCAGACCTCAGATCGGCCCACTGTGCCCCCATCAGACCTCAGATCGGCCCACTGTGCCCCCATCAGACCTCAGATCGGCCCACTGTGCCCCTATCAGACCTCAGATCGGCCCACTGTGCCCCCATCAGACCTCAGATCGGCCCACTGTGCCCCCATCAGACCTCAGATCGGCCCACTGTGCCCCCATCAGACCTCAGAGCGGCCCACTGTGCCCCCATCAGACCTCAGAGCGGCCCACTGTGCCCCCATCAGACCTCAGAGCAGCCCACTGTGCCCCATCAGACCTCAGAGCAGCCCACTGTGCCCCCATCAGACCTCAGATCAACCCACTTTGCCCCCATCAGCCCAGTGTGCCCCCATCAGACCTCACATCAGCCCAGTGTGCCCCCATCAGACCTCACATCAGCCCAGTGTGCCCCCATCAGACCTCACATCGGCCCAGTGTGCCCCCATCAGACCTCACATCGGCCCAGTGTGCCCCCATCAGACCTCAGATCGGCCCACTGTGCCCCCATCAGACCTCAGATCGGCCCACTGTGCCCCCATCAGACCTCAGATCGGCCCACTGTGCCCCCATCAGACCTCAGATCGGCCCACTGTGCCCCCATCAGACCTTTAGATCGGCCCACTGTGCCCCCATCAGACCTCAGATCGGCCCACTGTGCCCCCATCAGACTTCAGATCAGCCCACTGTGCCCCCATCAGACTTCAGATCAGCCCACTGTGCCCCCCATCAGACCACAGATCAGCCCACTCTGCCCCCCATCAGACCTCAGATCAGCCCACTCTGCCCCCCATCAGACCTCAGATCAGCCCACTCTGCCCCCCATCAGACCTCAGATCAACCCACTTTGCCCCCATCAGCCCAGTGTGCCCCCATCAGACCTCACATCAGCCCAGTGTGCCCCCATCAGACCTCACATCAGCCCAGTGTGCCCCCATCAGACCTCACATCAGCCCAGTGTGCCCCCATCAGACCTCAGATCAGCCCACTCTGCCCCCATCAGACCTCAGATCAGCCCACTCTGCCCCCATCAGACCTCAGATCAGCCCACTCTGCCCCCATCAGACCTCAGATCAGCCCACTCTGCCCCCATCAGACCTCAGATCAGCCCACTCTGCCCCCATTATAATAAAATAAAAAAGTCTCTTACCTCTCCTGCGCCGCGGCTCTGCTACGGGTCCGGCGCTCCTGTGTCTTCTCCTCCCAGCGCGCACTACGTCCTGACACTGTACGCGGTCAGATGACAGTGCAGCGCCGGGAGGAGAAGACAGTGCAGCGCCGGACCCGTAGCGGAGCCGCGGCGCAGGAGAGGTAAGAGACTTTTTTATTTTATCTGCCAAAGGTATCGCAAAAGAGCTAATCCCGGTACCGAATCGATACTGGTATAAAAGTATCGATTCAGTATCGAAATATTGATACCCGCGACAACCCTACTGAGCGCAATACCAAGCACAGCTGATATACAATGTACAGCGCTGTGACTGGTGAGCTACGAGGAGGCTGCGGTGCTCACCAGTGCCTTCTCAGAGAGGGTCAAGAGTTGTGCACCCCTGAACTAAAGCATGCTGTTAACAATATAATACAAAATGCATTAGTATTGTAACCAGTGGAGTCAATGAGCTAAAAAGCCTAGACCATGGACTGATACAATGTGGCGGCCTAAAAGAGAAAAGTGGCCAAAGCATTGTCTAGACTGGATGCAGCTTTTCTGAGACGCACTGCGATCCCATATGGCCGCCACTATCAAGATCACGTGACACACATTGGGCACGTCATCCCAGCCTGGGGTTAGAACCCGCTGCACATGTGCGAGTCTGAATCTCTCGCAAGCGCTTTGGCAAGAAATTCAGACTCATGCTTGTGCTGCAGGTTGTAATCCCAGGCTGGGATCACATACTAAATGTACGTACATTAGGTACATGATCCCAGATGTGGCGGCTGCCCGGGATTGCGAAGCATCTTGGATAACTCCTTTAACCCCTTCAGGACTGAGCCTTTTTTCACCTTAAAGGGGTTGTCTCACTTCAGTAAGTAGCATTTATCATGTAGAAGAAGTTAATACAAGGCACTTACTAATGTATTGTGATTGTCCATATTGCCTCCTTTGCTGGCTGGATTCATTTGTCCATCACATTATACACTGCTCATTTCCATGGTTACAGACCACCCTGCAATCCATCAGTGGAGGTCGTGCTTGCACAATATAGGAAAAAGAACCAGCCTCTCTGGTGGCCGAGACAATGGGAGTGCACATAGGCTAGTGCCTTTTCCTATAGTGTGCAAGCATGACCACCACTGATGGATTGCAGGGTGGTCATAACCATGGATGAAATAATTTTCTAGGCCCATGTTGAATTTGAAGCCCTCCTGATGAACCCCCACAGAGGAAACCTCTAAAAAGTGACCCCTATGTTGGAAACTACACCCCCCAAGGAATAGTGAGAACTTTTTTTTTATAGAAAAAAAAAAATAAACACTTGGCTGTGAAAATGAAAAATTACTGAAATATTACTTTAGGCCCAAATTCTTCATTTTAACAAGGGGTAACAGGAGAAAATGCACCCCACTATTTGTTATCAATTTTCTCCTGAATACAGCAGCACCCAACATGTATGTGAGTCGTAGTTTCACCACAGCTGGAGTGCCAAAGGTTAGCGATCAGTAACATATGTGATCGTGAACCACCGCAGGGCTCAGAAGGGAAGGAGCGCCATATGGATTTGGAGGGCAGATTTTGCCTGGGATGGTTTTTGAATACCATTTCTAGAGGTATCCCTAGAAATGTTACTCCGTTTTGGAAAATACATCCCTCAAGGAATTTATTGAGGTGTATGTGAGTGTATTGACCCAACAGGCGTTTCATAGAATATAGAAACACTTGGCTGGGAAATTGCAAAAAATTTAATTTTTTTGCAATAAAATGTTGCTTTAGCCGCAAATTTTTCATTTTCACAAAGGGTAACAGGATAAAATGTACCCACTTGTTATACATTTTTGCCTGAATATAGAAACACCCCACTTGTGATCATAAACCGCTGTTTGGGGGCATGGGAGCATTCAGAAAGGAAGGAGCAAAATATGGATTTTCTATCATTGAATTTGCCCAAATTGTCTTTAGGAGCCCGCTGATGACCTGTCCAAATGATAGATCATCAGTAAGAAAAAGACAGAGAACCCCTTTAACACTGCAGGTACCACTAAAATCGGTGGGTATGGCTGACTCTGCTCATCTTCGTAGACTCCTTAAAGGGAACCTGTCATCACCTTTATGCTACCCATACTAACAGCAGAATAAAGTAGAGACAGGTGAGCTGATTTCAGCGGTCTGTCATTTATAAGTTAAAAGTAAGTGGTTGCCAAGAACCAACATCACAAACAATGCAGACTGGGCCTGGAAAAGAGTCAAATCTTCATGAGAAGAGTCATGGTTATTCATGAATTCCTGCTCTCCCTGCCCACCTGCTGATGACTGACAGGCTTCTACCTAGTTTTCTCCCTTTCTCTTTAGGAGAGAACTGCCAGTCATCAGCAGATGGTGGGGAGAGCAGATTAGGAATAACCATGACTCTTCTCAGGTAGATATGACTCTTTTCAAGGCCTGGGATGCAATGTTTGTGATGTTGGTTCTCAGCAACCACTCACTTTTAGCTCAAGAGAGACACACCGCTCAAATCAGCATTTCTGTCACTATTTTATGCTGCCCTCAGTACAGTCAGCATAAAGTTGATGACAGGTTCCCTTTAAAGGGGTATTCCCGTCTTGACAATTTTGGCATAGCCACAGGATAAATGCCAATAGCTGGGGGTCCCAACTTTGACTATTTTTTTGGAACACCCCCGAGAGACCAGGCTTTGTTCTTAAGATACATGGACGTCTCTGGGGGTGGGACCTGCACCTACCAGACATTTGTCAAACTGGGCATACCACTTTAAAAGGCGAACTCAAAATGGAAAACCAATATGGCCGCATTTCCTGTTGTCATTCGTACAAAAATAGCCACCACAACAAACCAGGATAACGCCAATATCTCGACATAAAATAAAGCAAATCACCAAACCTCAGCTACGACACCTACTGGAGAGGGCCTGGGCGCAGGAATGTCCTGCGAATGGAGTCTCACGCGTCTTAAATCATGTCAATTCCCACTGACAACTGTCACATAATTTTACCAAACAGCACAAAAACTGCCCTTAAAGGGTGACTCCAGTAACACTGGGAATTTTCCATTAAAATCATGCATTAGGCTGACGATAATACATCACATTGAATAACCCCACTGCTGGGATATGGCAGGTGGGTGACCACCATGGAAATCCATCACGTACTGTAGCTAAGGAAGATGTAGTACTGGTAAACGGCAGCCACAGGCAGGGTATGCTGGGAGTTGTAGTACCCCCTTTAGTTGGAGGCCCTTTTCTAGATAAAATTATAATACATTGCAGTATTACAAAGCAAATAACACAGACTCTAGGCAGAGACATTACTAAGAGCACCAGGCCCCGTATAATAACCCTCTCAAACACCCCATGTTAGAGGACTGCAGGCAGCAGACCAGCCCTCATGGCCGCCTGCTCCTCAGCCCAACCACATCACTCACCTGCTAGTGCTCGCCCTTTTATTCCAGCCCGGGTGGTTGATCCAGTATATCCACTACAATAGGGATAAATGAACAAGGGGATAAGGATGGAGAATCCCTGAAAGAGACCTGGGATCTTGGGACTTGTAGTTCTGCACCTATTGGTTCCTTACTCCACCACTAAGGAGCAAACTACATATCCCGGCATGCCTTGCGCGCCCGATTCAGGGGTCAGTGATACAGCTGATTGTATGGCACTGGATGATGCCAGCAGCGTTCAGACGGGAGGGCGGACTAATGGCCGGTAAAGTGGGGGGCCTCCCGCCGGGGTTTAGGGCTCGAGTCCAGCCCAGGTGTTTATTTCCAGCGTGATACGTTCCACGCCTCAGCCGTTACCATGTTGTGTTTGCAGCGTTGTCATGGCTGCGGGCGGATGCAGGGCACAGAGCTCGATGAGGAGGAGCGTCTTATCCTGCAGCTACTGCTGCGTCCTCCAGAGGGCGCTGAGATCACTAGTGCTGGGCTGAGGGACATCCTTACAGATAGCTCCCTCCTAGGCAAAAATATGGATCATCTTAAAGGGGTTGTCCAAACCAGGACTAGAAAAAGATGGCCGCTTTCTTTCAAAAACAGGACCACACTTACCCACAGGTTGTGTCTGGTATTACTGTTCAGTCCCATTCACTTCAATAGAGATGAGTTGCAATACTAGACCCAAACCATGGACAGGTGTGGTGTTTGGAATAAAGCAGCCTTGTTTTTCTGGACAACCCCTTTAATTATATGGCCCCACACCCCCACACCCCCAATCAGGTCAGACCACCACCACGCCTGATACGGGATTGCATACTTTGGTTGGTATTATTAATTGCTTTTTATTTATTTACATCTTTATTATATTATATTTTTTCCAACATATTTATCAGAAAAAATTTCACAACTACACTGCTATGCTGTGTTTCTAATACCATCCTATTATTTCGCACATCCACTTTATGTCTATCCTGTTGTCCGACCACCACAATTGTGTTGTTTTTAATTTTTTAACTAGTTTGTGTATGCCAATCATGTTGTTAATATGTTAATCATTTTTGACTATTAAGTGATTTATTATCCAGCTACATGTAGTCTTATTGGTTTTTGTAGTCTATCATGTATATGGGTCAATGTTTCTCTACAAGGGGAAGTAGGTTTTGTGTAGACATAGAAATCTGGTCAACATATCTGCCATGTGTGTACTTACCCAAGCAGTAATCATAGCAGTGTGCAGCCTCGACCATTGACAGCAGTGATTCCCAGTAGTCACTTCAGCCTCCCTTGTGTGCGTGTGATGAAATCCATTATAAGATGGTCATTGATGCCTTGTGTCCATTTTTTGCCCTCCGTGTGTCATCCGTATTTCACAGACACTGAACATCTGAAAATTAATTTTTATAGCATCTCCTCCTAATGGTCTGTGAAATCCTGATGAGATACGGATGGCAGCAATGTTGCATCCGTGTTTTTCACAGACCCATAGTCTATAATAGGCGTGAAGGATCCGTGAACATGGACAAAATAAAGCATGCTTCAATGTTATAACCATGGACCGTGCTAAAACACGGATGTGTGACTACACACATTAAAATAAAAGGGTACACGTGCTGTCAGTGGAGAACACGTAGAGCACACGCCCATGAATCACTGACATGTGCATGAGGCAATACCCTTAGCACTCACAGCGCCACCTTCTGTCTGGAGTGGTCACAGTAGTAACAGCAGTACCTCCTCTTCCATCATTAAAGGGGTATTCCGGTTACCATAAATATAACTTATGTTTTAGACTAATTCATCATCAATCATTACCTAATATAATGTCTATTTCACATATTTACTGTTCAGTAGTTATAAATTACCTTTCTTCCCCTGCTACCCACTGTGTTCTCATAAGTTACCATGGCGCCGACCTGTAGTTCTAAGCCTTTGTCAGGTCAGGCATGCTCAGTGTGTTGCTATCAATTTTCTAGCTAAATGTTAGTGTGCTGGAGATATCCCGAGTAGAGGGGGTGTGACTGGACTGTATATCAGGCAGCCAATCAGTAATCGTCAACACTCATGAACAAGCAGAAACTCACAGCAGGAAAGCTAGGCATTGTGGGGATTGTAGTTTTGTGAGGGAAGATCAGCAGCTATGATACTCTGTGTGTTGCAGGCCACACAGGAGCTAGACAAATGGATTGCAAGGTAAAATGAAGCTCTGGTTATATGTATAGGTATGGGTTCTGGTTATGTGTATAGGTATGGGTTCTGGTTATATGTATAGGTATGGGTTCTGGTTATGTGTATAGGTATGGGTTCTGGTTATGTGTATAGGTATGGGTTCTGGTTATGTGTATAGGTATGGGTTCTGGTTATGTGTATAGGTATGGGTTCTGCTTATATGTATAGGTATGGGTTCTGGTTATGTGTATAGGTATGGGTTCTGGTTATGTGTATAGGTATGGGTTCTGGTTATGTGTATAGGTATGGGTCCTGGTTATGTGTATAGGTATGGGTTCTGGTTATATGTATAGGTATGGGTTCTGGTTGGGTCACAGCTTGCAGCCTTAATGCAGTTTATCAAAAATTAAGTTACGTTACCGGAATACCCCTATAACTTGCACCAAATTCCTATATCATAGCACCAGTTTGCACTAATTTTTTGGTACAATTCTCAAAACAAAAATTACATTTCCACTATTACAGGGGTTATCCCATTATTAATGTAAAAAAATAAAATCAGACATCATATAGCACATGACAATACCCAGGGCCGCCATCAGGGGGGTACAGCAGAACCTGCTTTGGGGGGTCTGGGCGCAGAGCCTGCTGTGGGGGCCCAGGCACAGGGCCGGCGTCAGCACCCAGCAAACCCGGGCATGTGCCGGGGCCCTGAGCTCCTCGGCAGTGAAGTAGCTATAGGGGTCGCAGCAGTTGCGACCGGGCCCCAAAGCTAGGACGGCGATACAGATGCCTGTACTGCGGGGCAGGGGAGGGAGAGGCGTCTCCCCTGCCCGTTCCTCTGATAGGCTGCAGGCACTAGGCCTGCAGCCTATCAGAGGCTGGCTCAGGCGGCGCGATGACGTCATCGCGCCGCCTGAGCCGTACAGCGCGGGACACAGGCCGGAAGAGGCCTGCATCACATCACTGCCCGCATGATGGAGGTAAGTATAAGGGTTTTGTTTTTTTTTTATTGCTGAAATTGCGGACCGGAGCTTTATTGGGGGCATTTTTACGGGCACTGGGGGCACTGGGGGCATTTTTACTGGCACATGGGGGCACTGGGCATTTTTACTGGCACATGGGGGCACTGGGGGCATTTTTACTGGCACATGGGGGCACTGGGGGCATTTTTACTGGCACATGGGGGCACTGGGGGCATTTTACTGGCACATGGGGGCACTGGGGGCATTTTTACTGGGACATGGGGGCACTGGGGGAATTTTTACTGGGACATGGGGGC
Source organism: Rhinella marina (assembly GCA_900303285.1). Classification (NCBI taxonomy): domain Eukaryota; kingdom Metazoa; phylum Chordata; class Amphibia; order Anura; family Bufonidae; genus Rhinella; species Rhinella marina. The sequence goes on from ONZH01002873.1 coordinate 120,900, forward strand.
ACTGGGGGTATTTTACTGCCACATGGGGGCACTGGGCGCATTTTTACTGGCCCATGGAGGCACTGGGGGCATTTTCACTGGCACATGGGGGCACTGGGGGCATTTTCACTGCACATGGGGGCACTGGGGGCATTTTTACTGGCACATGGGGGGCACTGGGGGCATTTTTACTGGCACATGGGGGCACTGGGGTATTTTTACTGGCACATGGGGGCACTGGGGGCATTTTTACTGGCACATGGGGGCACTGGGCGCATTTTTACTGGCACATGGGGCACTGGGCGCATTTTTACTGGCACATGGGGCACTGGGCGCATTTTTACTGGCACATGGGGGCACTGGGGGCATTTTTACTGCACTGGGGGCATTTCTTACTGGCACATGGGGGCACTGGGCATTTTTACTGGCACATGGGGGCACTTGGGGGCATTTCTTAATGGCACGGGAGCACTGGGGGCATTTCTTAATGGCACATGGGGGCACTGGGGGGCAGTTAAAGATTTAAACTGAGCACGTTCGACCAGCTCAGTGAGACGGACAAGAAAATGAGCAAAAGAACAAACAGCAGGTGGCGCTATACAGATACATTTTATTGAATAATCACTGGCTGTACAAAATTTTTAATTACATGCAATTACAGAAGTATTCAGATGCAGGTGCTGGTTTGAAAAATGTACAATATGTTTTGTGACACAACCCCTTTAAGTGACCCCAAAATAATCCTTGATATTAACCCCTGAGAGTCCATCGGTGAGTGAGATGAAAGATGTGTCTCAGGTGACACTTTCCCTAACTGTAGGGGCAGCACGGCAGATCTATAATCTATCCCTGAACTTTAATATCTGCAGTTTTGAGAGGGAGGAGGATGAGCACCATTTCACTTGTTGACTCAGACAGCAAAGAAGGCTAGAAACACCCCTGCCCGGCTATTATGGCTGGCAGACTCTGAAAAACAAATGAATCAATATTAAACGGAGCTCTGCAGTGATGCAGCCTGGATGTCGTCACAGATTCATCTGCAGTCAGCATGTTACAGGGACTACTTCAAACCACAGAATTCAGGAGCTCTAAAGATCTCAGACGGCACTAGGAAGCCTTGAATATCTGCCATCCAGAGCATTCTCCGCGCTGAACACTTCGTTAGCAGATCGTTTCTAGGTTCAGCATCCATGTTGTAACGAGTAAGAAGTAGTAATCAGAAGCAATAGTACGAGGTAAAAAATACACTGTACTAGCAGCAAAACAGTCTGAGCTGAATATATACCTGCTATCTTCTATACCAGGGTACTTCTTGTAAAGGTCCACATACCTGGGTCTACTGTTGGGTGAAGGTCCGAGACACAAATGTAAGGAGGAATAACACCGGCATCACCTCTAATCCCACCTAATCCTCTTAGGGCCGCAACACAATAAGAATGTCCCCTTAGTGCCACCTCACAATAGTGTTGCCCTTAGTCGCCCCCTCTAGACAGTAATGATGCCTCTTAGTACCTCCCCACACAGTATGATGCTTAGTTAGTTCTCCCATGCAGTATGATGCTCCTAAGTGGCCTCCTCACAGCAGGATGATCCCTTAAAGGTTATGTACACCTTCGGGGGCAATTTATCTTTACAATTGCATTTCACTCATTTTGGGCTAAAAATAATTTTTTTCAATTGGTCTTTATTAAAAATATTGAGCCGTTTTGTCACAAAGGATTAACTGTTTTTCTAGCTGTGTGTATCGTACTTTTCATTTTCACTTTGTGTCAGTCATCTAATAAACAACCAATCAGATTCCACCTTTCATTTTTGGACAGCTCCTTTGGAAAATGAAAGGTTGAATCTGATTGGTTGCTATGGACAACTAAGCCACTTCTACTTTACACCAGTTTGATAAATGACCCCATTCATCTCTAAATTACTAAGAGGTCATAAACACTTATTTATACCACATTCTTATAAGTAAGACAAGAATTGAGCTATGATGAGTGTTTAGAAGGTCAGAGATAAGGAGCCCGTCAGCTGTGCTGCCTGACGGAACAGAGAGAAAACTCAGATCCTGTCCCCTAAGACAGCGGTCCCCAACCACCGGTCCACGGTCCAGGACTGGGCCCTGGATGGATGTTTGCCAGGCCATGGCAAACAAGGCACTGGTCACCAGTGGGGGGGTGGCGGCAGTGGCGGCAGGGGCCTATCAGCCTATCAGAGGCCGGCTCAGGCAGCGCGATAATGTCATTGCGCCTCTTGAGCCATACAGCACAGGACACAGGCTGGAAGAGGCCTGCATCGCATTGCTGCCAGCCTGATGGGGGTAAGTATAAGTGTTTTTTTTTTTTTTGTACAATACAGGAGAGGAGCACTGTGGGGGCACTGGGGGGCACTTTTTACTGGCACATGATATGGGGGCACTTCTTACTGGCACATTATTGGGGGGCACTGTAGGGGGGCACTTCTTATTGGTACATTATTGGGGGGCACTATGGGGGCACTTCTTACTGGTACTTATCGGGGCACTGTCGGAGCATCGATGGGGGCACTTCTTACTGATACATTATTAGGGGCATCTATGGGGGCACTTCTTATTGGTACATTATTGGGGGGGCACTGTGGGGGCATCTATGGGGGCCACTTCTGACTGGTACATTATTGGGGGCACTGTGGGGGCATCTATGGGGGCACTTCTTACTGGCACATTATTTGGGGCACTTCTTATTGGTACATTATTGGGGGGCACTATGGGGGCACTTCTTACTGGTACTTATTGGGGGGCACTGTGGGGGCATCTATTGGGGCACTTCTTACTGGCACATTATTGAGGGCACTATGGGAGCGCTTCTTACTGGCACATTATTTGGTGGCACTATGGGGGCATCTACTGAGGCCACAAAGAAGGGGTATTTTATATGGGGGGCTCTGTATAGGGACAATTTATGTTATATTTATGTATTTTAATATGCACCTTGCGTGAATCAGTCAGCGCCGACTAGCCTACCCCAAAGTGCCCCCCCTCTTACCCCAGTCCCAGGGAAAATTGTCTTGAGAGAAACCGGTCCTTGGTGCAAAAAAAGTTGGGGACCACTGCCCTAAGAGATACTGTAACCAATAGTCAATGTGACTCCTAAGAGAGAAGGTAACCAATAGGCTGTGTGCTTACACTGAAAGACTGGTCCATTGCTAATAGTAATGGCCAAACTCTGTGCTTTGCAATAGACTCTGTAACCCCCAATCTTTGTACCACCATGCATTGTGCCCCTGTTGGCGTAAAATTACTCAAGCTTACTCTACTATGCTATCCCTGAGTGGGGCCCATTAGTGGGTCTAGAGTCACCCAGGTGGACACAGTGCATTTTGATCACAGGTGCCAACAACACATAGGACGTGTGCTTAGGATAAGTGTGTGCATATGTGGAGCCAGAAATGACAGACCAGAGGAACTTCTTTTAAATGCATTGATCAAATGCTTCATCTCCCTTTCATCTCTGTTCAGAAACTGTAGAGAATTGTAATGGACAACACAGTATTAAATATAGTTCTGGTCCTCAGATCTTAAGATCTAAGGAATCATAGGTTGTTAGGAAACTGCAGACAGGCCAGGTATACTAAAGTGTCCACGCCACTCTTCATTTATCATGGCAGTGTTTGAACTTTCTTTGAAGGGAAAATATTCTCAAAACAATACGGGAACTCAAAAGAGCAAAACTGAAGGAGCACAATTAAAGTACAGGGTATTTAGTACACTGGTCCAAATTTACTAATGTGAATGCGCCTAGATTTTAAGGTAAATTTCACCAAAATGTGGCATAACTTGGCCAAACGATAGGTCAGCCAAGAGCTATCTCTCTAGTCTCCCTCCCAGCTCCCCCATACAGATACAGTTCGGTCAGGCAGGGATCAGCAACCTCCGTCACTCCAACTGTTCTGAAACTACAACTCCTAGAATCTTCCTTCACTGTTATGGAAGTTACAAGAGCAGCCAAGTAACTGTGCATGCTGGGAGTTGTGGTTTTACGGTATCTAGAGTGCTAAAGGTTGCTGATTCCTGGTGTATGTGTATGTGTAACACCCCAGAGTGGTGTTACCACTCCTACTCCATGCTACTGTCTCTAATGGTCTAACATTAATGCCATCATTAATGTCCTTTACATTGTGCAATGCTGTGATTGTTATGCAACTGTTTTGTTCATACAATATGCCTGGTTCACCAGCAGGTGGCAGCGTATATGACAGAGTTATCCTTAGATGGAATGGAACTTACCATTCCATTCTCCCCCCTTTGGGCAGAAGTGGGCTAGTACTGCTTCCTACCGGAAGGGATGGGTTGCCTTTCTAGTTTAGGCGACTTTAGACTCCATGTTGGGGCCGAGAAGACCTGAAAGAAGTAGCAGTCAGAAGTCAGAGGAAATTGTTCTTCGGCTGAAAATAAGTTATTTGCTAAGTGTCAGGAGGGTAATAACAGTTGACGGCACCCTATCCAAGGATACCAGAACAGATCTAAAGTACAGAAACCAGATCTAAGCAGAGTTTAGTTCAGCACAGAGAAAGAAAGTGGAGTTTAATGACAAAGCCTGCTGTGACCAAGACAAAGCCTGCAAATCGTTTGGATGAAAGTTTATTCAAGTAAAGCTGCTGTTGAACTTCAAAACAAGGTCTGGACTCAAGTTATTTTTCGCTCATCCCTCAATTATTCCCCTTTTTAATGCTATGGAGCCAAATCCTGGGATCCCGCTGTATCCAGGTAGGAGCATCGTGACACATAAAGAGACATATAGACCGCACCACACCACTTGGCATTCCAACTAAACCTGGGACGCGACAGGGCCCTAGGGGGCGCGTTGCATATGCAATGGGAGAGAGGAGAAAGCCACTGGTAGACAACTTTGGGGGCGGCTTATCTCCGGGGAGAACCAAAGAATTGGGTGAAAACATTCGCTTTACCCGATCCTTCTCAGAGTCAGGAGCTCCCAAAATACATTACACTGACAGCAGAATCCACCGTTCTCGGCAGGTTCAGCCGACAATTCACTAACATGCATGAGGGTCTTAAGTTTATGCCCCATTGTCTTCTACATTCTGTATTCTTACCAGTTGTTCATTCTGCTGTTTTTGGATATTAACTGGAGATGCAAGAAGAAATTTCTCCAACATTTGGAAAATTGAAAATTTATGCAAATCTAAAAAAATGCTACAGAACACATTCCAAAAATACAATATCTGAACTAACCCTAAAAGATGTTGACAAGAATCTTGCATGATGTTCCTCAAATTTACTGCATAATATTAGACTACATGAATAGTCTTGCATGACACTGCTTTTCTCCACTGGGTGGCACTCAACTGCTGACATTCAGGCCTTGCTCTGAGTATCCAGTTTGATGGTGGGGTAGGCAGAATCCAGGTTTTGAGGTATGGATATTCCTATAGGATTTAAAAAATAAAAATAAACCCCTGTTATCGGCAAAAAGAATTTTTAAAGGGGTTTGCTGGGTAGAATTTTTATTTTAAAAAAAATGACCAGAATATGTTAAAATGAACAAAGAATCATTACCTCCACTGATCCCCAACTGCTGCCGTTCCCAGCACACTCCTACTTATCTCATATTCAGAAATCTACATGCCATTAGTAACATAGTAGTATAATAACATAGTTTATAAGGCCAAAAAAAGACATCTGTCCCTCTAGTTCAGCCTGTTATCCTGCAAATTGACCTAGAGGAAGGCAAAAAAAACCTGTGAGGTAGAAGCCAATTTTCCCAACTTTAGGGGAAAAAAATTCCTTCCCGTCTCTAATCAGGCAATCAGAATAACTCCCTGGATCAATGACCCATTGACACTAAGAAATTTACAGACACTCTACAATCATCATTGTCTCCAATCTCTTCCCTCTCATGTCCTGATCTGGCTGCAAAACACTGCAATAATACACTCAGAAGCACCCTGGATAAAGTAGTGCACCCTACACTTAGAAGAACCCAACACAGAAGAAAGCAAACTTGTTACATACCTCAAACTCAATTTCTTCAGCTATTCTCCAGGAGTGCTGAACATCTATGGAGAAAATCTCATACATCAGATTTCCTCCATTATAAGTTTACACTAAGGAACTATAACTCTGCCCTCTACCTCACCAAAGTCCTGTGCAAAAAAGCTTCCGTCCACAGGTTAGCACCATGCCCTAATTGGTTCACCTTTAAAGGGGTATTCTCATCTTAGACAATGGGGGCATATCGCTAGGATATGCCCCCATTGTCTTATAGGTGCGGGTCCCACCGCTGGGACCCGCACCTATAGCCAGAACGGAGCGGGGAGCGCTGCGCCTGGAGGACCCCAGGTTTCCGGGGGTCCGGCCACCACCAGGCGCAGCTCCCCGCGCCGCTCATAGGAATGAATGGGAGCCGGGCCGTGCATCCGCGGTCGGCTCCCATTCATTTCTATGGAGCCGACGGAAGTAGCCGAGCCAGCGCTCGGCTATTTTCGGCGGCCCCATAGAAATGAATGGAGGGCGGCTGCGCATGCGCAGTGCGCCCTCATTCACTTCGGGGGCTCCGTTCTCGATATAGGTGCGGGTCCCAGCGGTGGGACCCGCACCTATAAGACAATGGGGGCATATCCTAGCGATATGCCCCCATTGTCTAAAATGAGAATAACCCTTTAACTCTCTCCTTGACCCCTTATAATCTGGTTTCTGCACCCTACACTCTACAGAAACTGGCATTACCAAAGTGAAAAACAACCTACAGACAGACAAATTCAACAGTAACTACTCTCTACTCATTCTACTTGATCTCTTAGCATTTGACACTCACTGTAGACCACCATATCCTACTTGGCGTGCTTCAATTTGCTTGTTTTCCTTCTGTCTCTCTGACCACTCTTTCAGTGTGTCATTTCCTGACTCTACTTATCATCTTCCTTTTGCTATTGGGGTTCCTCATAGTTCAGTCCTAGATCCTCTCTTATTTGTTATCTACACATGCATTATAAGACTAACTATCAGTAGATTTGGTTTTCAGTACCATCTCTATGCTGATGACTAGTGTTAAGCAAATCGAAGCATGCCAAGCAGAATTCAGTCTGAAGTTTAGGAAAAATTTGATTCAGCACGAATCTGAATTTCCTCGCTCTTCATAGTAACCAATCAGTTTTTCCTAAAATAGCAGCTGCACATGTTACAAAGTGAATGTAAAAAGCCTGGCAATGCGAAATCTCCCATAATGCCGTACAGCCAGCTAATCTGCCGGTAGCCATCCCCTGTGATGTCACAGCCCTATAAACCCTCATCCTGCACGGTCTCAGCCATTGCCCTGTGAGCTGAAAAGAGGGAGAGACGTGGCAAGCACTCATGTGCTAGGGATAGTGTTGCTGCAGTAATCCAGCGGCCATGTTTGATCCATCCACCATGTTCAGCATCTGGTTTTAATCCTAATAATTTTGAAAGTAAAATACCATTAGGTTCATAGTAAGGAGGGATTCCAGACCTTATGGAGGGATCCACATGGGATTATAGTCATCCTTGTTGTGAATCCTTCAATTTTAATGCTTTGAGGAAGGTTTTTCCCACCTAAATGCTGTATACCATCACACAAGAAGACAGGGGATGCTGCATACACGCTCCGGCTACCCAATCCCCACCAGGGGGAGCCGGAGCACATCCGATTGACCACAGAATTTGAAGGGTTATGAGTCCACGACCGGCATTACCACCAGTCGCGGACATTAGTGCAAAGTCTCTGCTCTTTAAAACAGCAGACAGTCAGCGGCCATGGGAACTACTGCAAGTGCCAAAGTGCGCCATTTTGAAATGCCCAGCCACCAACGTAAATTTACTGCCGGCAACCAGGAAAGGGTTACCTTCCAAGCCTTCACACTGAGATTGGGCCACCAAGTGGGAAGAATATGATTTGGCAGAGTGGCCTGAGTATACCTGATTTATACCGATTTGTGACAAATTATTCGGAATTAATCAAATTTCTTGGTGAACTTTGGTGAATCAGCTGGCTTGAATTTTTCAAAACACTGATCTCTATTGATGACATCCATTTATATACTTCTTCCCATGACATCACCCCTGCTGTACTACAGAACACCAGTGATTGTCTGTATCTAACATCATGTCCTCTCTCTACCTAAAACTGAATCTTTCTAAAACTGAACTTGTATTTTCTCCATCTACTAACCTACCTAAACATGATATCTCCATCTTGTTGTGTGGCTGTGGCACTACCATAACGCCTAGGCGAAAATCCCGACAGACTCCCTGGTTACAAAAGCTGCACCATTTCAGTCATGCTCGGGCCTTTAATTCTCGTATAAAAATGAGATCTGGTGATGCACTTTGAAAAATTCTAATTAATTTACTGATACACATAATAGTGGATTTTAAATTGAATTCAAGAGCCAAAACTTTAATTGTTCCATCAAAGTATGTTTTGTTTTACTGGTTTAAGTTTTATTCTTCATTGGCACAGTTTTGAGCTACATATCATTTATTGATTTAATTGTTATTAAAAAATTTTGGGGGGGGGATTGAGGGGTATAAAGAAATTCTGCCATTGGTTTTTGTAACTATTTTACTGTGTGGTACAAATACACTCCTCAGCACTGAAATTGCAACCCCAAGAAGGAAAAGTCATGGAATTATGGATTGATAGACATTTTAAAGAGTTTGGCCACTTTTAAGGCTAAAGAGGTTTTCCCATCACAGACAATGGGGGCATATCGCTAAGATATGCCCCCATTGTCTGATAGGTGCGGGTGCCACCTCTGGGACCCGCAGCCACCCTCCATTCATTTCTATGGTGCTGCTGAAAATAGTCGAGCAGCGCAAGCGCAGTTCACTTCCATTCACTAGTGTGGCGAGAGTGCTTGGCAGTGGCCGTACCCAGGGAAACCCGGGGTCCTCCAGCCACCACTCTCCCCGCTCTGTTTCGGCGTAGGTGCGGGTCCCAGAGGTGGGCCCCGCACCTATCAGACAATGGGGGCATATCCTAGCGATATGCCCCCATTGTCTTTGATGGGAATACCCCTTTAAGGTTAACCAGTGTGTCTGTAAGATGACTATATGCCACTTACTAATATAGCCTTGTTTAAATTCTGTACCATTTCCTATATTTCATAAGATATGCTTACTTCTTGGCCCACGTAATTTGCTCTGTCCTCACAGAGATCTTATCCATAAAATGGCTGCTGATGGAGGGTCATATGAGCAGGCAGATAACCTCCATATGATGTGCATAGGCCAAGAAAACCCAGGTGGCAGGGTTGCCAACCGTCCAGAAATTTCTGGACAGTCTGTAAAAATAGGCAACTCTTTTCCTGTGTCTCTGAAAAAAATAGATGTGTCCATGATTTTTTTTGAGGTTGGTGGTACTTGACTACTACTCGTCATGAACACCATTGAAAGTCAATGGGGAACGGATCAGTTTTCTATTGTGTCAGAGAAAACTGATCCGTCCCCATTGACTTGCATTGTGGGTCATGCCGGATCCATTTTGCTCTGCATCCCATGACGCAGCTTGCTGCGGTTTGCTCTCCGGTATGAGAACACAAACAACGGAATGTATTTTGTAGCACTCTGTTCTGTTCAGTTACGTTTTGTCCCCATTGACAATGAATGGGGACAAATCTGAAGCGTTTTTCTCCAGTATTGAGCCCCTATGACGGATCTCAATAACAGAAAATGTAAATGCAAGTGTGAAAGTAGCCTAAGACGTGTGGTGGTACTATTATTGATGGGTATTGAGACTAGTAGAATTAAACAATTAAAATGGGTTTTAGAAACAGAGACCATGCGTTTTTAGGAATGTTTTTATGTATATATTCTTTGTGACTTCACTTTTTATTCAAGACGTGTAAACCAATTCTGTGTATGGGGTTGCTATGAAATCGATGCAGCAATGCATGCTGGCCAGGCATGAGTAGCTATAACTCTGGGTCGGGCTGGTGGGTCAGCATGCTGCATATCAGTTTATTGTGATGAATGCTTGAAATGTATTATTTTTTGTGAATATACTAATAAATATTAGTAAAGACCTATCGGAGGTCCTGCACTATGTTCCTTTTTACATCCATGCAGGTTGAAACACAGAAGTTGGAGGATTCTGTTTGGCAAGTGGTGGTGAGCCTGAGAATAGAGAGACAATGTGAGGGTACTAACGAAAAGAGAGAGAGATCTTTCCCTGCCAGATATATCTGCCCATTGAATTCGAGGTCTGCTGGAGGACTTTCCTTTGGATGGACTGATTAGTCTAATTTCGGGATTTGCAGCCCTGGGGTTTCTCTACTCATCATGACAAGCTGAACTCTGATGTATCTGTATGGGCTGATGTGCTTATGGGTTCTCCTGCATTATGAACATTGGTATCTGTCCATGGTACTGAACGAATGCCTTCACTATGCACTGTATATACTTTGAGGTATTACTGTATATTATTAAAGGTGTTGTCTCACTTTAGCAAATGGCATTTATCATGTAGACAACGTTAATACAAGGCACTTACTAATGTATTGTGATTGTCCATATTGCCTCCTTTGCTGGCTGGATTTATTTTTCCATCACATTGTTTCCAGGGGTTATGACCACCCCGCAGTGGTAGTCGTGCTTGCACACTATAGGAAAAAGTGCAATATGGACAATCATAATACATTACTGAGTGTGTTGTATTAACTTTCTCTACGCGATAAATGCCTTGCAAAGTTTCGTGGAACTGGTTCAGTGTTGGATTTGCCAAAATGTGGGCGCATGAAAACTGTCACTAATTAAGAAACATCAGTGGCTGTCCTAGCTTCATTCAGCAAGAGCCCACAGCGTAGCACTCGCCGCATGCCACTGGAGAGTGGCATGAGACGAACATCCCTTCGGCGGATATTAGCTACTTACAAATGGCACCCTTACAAACTCCAGCTGCTGCAGCATCTCAACGAGGATGACCCGGATCGGCGCACTGAATTTGCAGAATGGGCAAAACAAAAATTGGAACAGGACCCTCAGTTTACACAGAACATTTTGTTCAGTGATGAGGCAAACTTTTATGTGAATGGTGAAGTTAACAAAGAAAACCACCGCTATTGGTCTGACACTAACCCACATTGGATAGATCCCTCCAAAACAGTTGGAACACAAAAAATGATGTGGTGTGGTATATGGGGTACAAAGATAGTGGGGCCATTCTTCATCAATGGAAACCTCTAGGCCACTGGATATGTGAAATTGCTACATGATGATGTGTTTCCTTATTTATGCACTGAAGCTGGCACTTTCCCTGAGTTTTTCCAGCAAGATGGTGCACCACCATATTATGGGCGTCAGGTCCGAGCATTCCTAGATGAACAGTTTCCAGGAAAGTGGATTGGTCATCGTGGGCCAGTTGAATGGCCCCCAAGGTCTCCCAATCTGACCCCTTTAGACTTTTATCTCCATCTGAAGGCAATTGTCTATGCTGTGAAGATACAATATGTGCAGCACCTGAAACTATGGATACTGGAAGCCTGTGCTAGCATTTCTTCTGTGGTGTTGCTATCAGTGTGTGAAGAGTGGGAGAGGAGAGTTGTATTGACAGGTGTGATCAGAAACTGAGTTCTGAAGTTTGATGTGTCACATGACCCTCTTCCCATTGAAAAAACTAAAGTTGGATCCAAAATGGCCGACTTCAAAATGGCCGCCATGGTCACCACCCATCTTGAAACATTTTCCCCCTCCCATATAATAATTTGCCACAAACAGGAAGTTAATATCACCAACTATATCCATTTTATTTAGGTGTATCCATATAAATGGCCCACCCTGTATATAACATGCTATACCCTTAAAACATGTGCATTGTTTTTATTAATCTTTTAGTCACTTCGTAACTTAGGCCTAGTTCACACTTCAGTTATTTGGTCAGTTATTTCCATCAGTTAGTGTAAGACAAAACCAGTAGTGAAGCCTACACAGAGATCAGGTATAATGGAAAGATCTGCACCTGTTCTGTGTTTTTGACCCAGATCTGGTTTTGGCTTACAATTACTGATGGAAATAACTGACCAAATAACTGAAGTGTGAACTCAGCCTAACATGGTTTCAGACACTTAAAGAGGTTGTCCAAGTTATTTTTTTGTCCTTTGTATGTTTCAAACTAGGCAAATATAATGTTTGTTCAATGCACTTACTTTAACTTCAGTGCCTCCTTTCTCAGATTTCACTGAGGGTCACATGACCTGTGATGTCAGCTTCTCTCTCTGCTCTGCTGATGTTTCGTGCACAAGCAGATAAGAGTCTGTACACCAGACGTCACTGTGCTGGCCACACCCCCTGCACTGGCTGAGCTGCCGTCTGCTCTCTCCCTGGATTCTTTTAGATAAAACATTAACCCCTTCAGCAGCAGACTCAGATTTAGGGCTCAAGGCTTTACTGAGTAGCTGCAGGCAGCGAGGAGACAAATGCTGGGCACAGGAGTTCTTCAGAGCAGAAAGGTCATTGAACAGCTTGTAGTCCTACACATACAACATGCAGCTGAGTATCCTAGCAGTCAGACATGTCACTCAGGGCAGCACTTGTATTCAAGTTGCAGAGCAGGGGGAGAGGCACAAATATTCATGAGGGAAACCTCAGAGATTGTTGTTATTGCATATAAACAAAGGTCAGAAGAGAACCAGGGAAATGAGGAAATATTTTTTTTTTTTGCCTAAAACTTGTTTAACTTAGTTATATTTTGCTGCCCATCAGATTTACAGTGCTATATTTTTATTTTCATAACTCGGACAACACCTTAAAGGGAACCTGTCATCAACTTTATGCTGACCTCACTGAGGGCAGTATAAATCAGTGACAGAAATGCTGATTTCAGCAGTGTGTCACTCATGAGTTAATAGTAAGTGGTTGCTGAGAACCAGCATCTTAACCATTGCAGCATAGGCCTTGAAAAGAGTCAAATCTACCTAAGTAGAGTCCTGGTTATTCACAATCTCTTGCTCTCCCCGCCCATCTGCTGATGATTGGCAGTTCTCTCCTAGACAGAAAGGGAGAAAACTAGGTAGAAGGCTGTCAATCACCAGCAGGTGGGCGGGGAGAGCAGGAATTCATGAATAACCATGACTCTTCTCAGGTGGCCATAACTCTTTTCCAGGCCCAGTCTGCAATGATTGTGATGTTGGTTCTTGGAAATCACTCACTTTTAACTTACAAATGACAGACCGCTGAAATCAACTCACCTGTCTCTACTTTATTCTGCCGTTAGTATGGGAAGCATAAAGTTGATGACAGGTTCCCTTTAAAACATCTTCCACCTATACATATGACTGAAGGGACGGACTCTCCCAAAATGTTGCAGCAGGACAAGAGGTGTGAATGCGAAGGACTCAATTAGTGCTATGTAAAGCATGCTAGATATAAAATGAAAATAAAAGTAGATGTCTTCACACCCACATCAGGACTTGTATGATTTGATTTTCCATTTGCCCAAGTTAATGTAACCATGTTATGTCTGCAGCCAGGGGCGGACTGGCCCCTTACAGGAAAATTTCCCATTGGGCTGATTGCCCACCTCACCGCCTTTGGCTAGGTACATAATGCTTTGATGTTCTCAGAATTAATTAATGCTAGGAGCATCAGGTACTTATGGATTGTTCAGCAGCTGCAGGTGTCCTCCTGAATTTAACCGTGTCACCATCCTCAGAATGGTGATTTTATGCTGCACTGAGGTATTTAGTTTTGCTGTGGTGGTATTTTGTGCAGCACTATGGTATTATTTGTGGCTTGTGTTGGCCCTGCCTACTTGTGTTGCCCCGCCTTCTGTCAAATTGGACTCGCCTGCAACCTGGTGCCACTTTAAGGTTTTTTTCCAAGGCCACTTTAAGTTCCCAGCCTAACCCTGTCTGCATCATTTGGATGGTATACGGATTTGAGAGAGTATAATAGAGCCCTGACGCAATCTGTGTTGTTAAAGGGGTTGTCTACCTTTTATTAAGTGATGGTCTTTCCTCAGGGTAGGAAATCAGTAGCTGATCGCAGGAGCTCCAACACCTCGCACTTCAGCCAATCAGCTGTTCTTCAATAGCTCCGGCTCCGGAATCAGACAGCTTATTGCTGCAGTGATGCTCCCACAGAAGCATAGGATAGGTCATCACTTAAGGGCCCTTTACACTGCTGATTCTCAGTCAGATAATTTCTAAAAAGTGTTCACAGGAACGTGATTAATTAGCGATTATCTGGGGCTCCTACTGTTTACCCAACAAACAAGCGAAACGCTCATTCATTGGGTATTTGCCTCATTTATGCAGTCACAAAAATCGTTGTCTGCTGGCAGCAGATTGCGCTATGTAAATAGTATCTGCTGCCGGCAAACAACAAGTCTCTATGGGGACCAGCGATGGCATTAGTGATCGCTCCTTCCCATGCTGTGGAGGCGATCGTTGCATATAATAGCAGTCATCTCCTCCAGCGATGAGCAGGCGCTGCTCGGGAAGAAACCCTTCCTTCCCTAAAATTGCGTGTAAAGAGGCCTTTAATAAAAGATGGACAACCCTTTGAATTTGTTGCCCACATTTGGTAATAACTGAGGCAAGACTGAGGGGAACACTGAACACAGATCTGTTGGCACAACATTGCTACGTATATGTCCTCAATGTATATACGTTATCCAATGTTTATACTTTGTTCCCTATAGGGTGGATTATTTAGGCCAGTAAAGAACTCATGTATTTGGGCACCATACTGTATGGCAGGGGTACACAACCTGCAGCCCGGGGGCCACATGTTGCCCTTGATATCATTCTGTGTTGCCCCCAACCATCTGGTAACAAACATGTGTGTCTATGTCTTGTGGCTGCTCACATGAATCTTTCATGTATTGTCTCATTAGATGGCAGTACTAGAAGTGTAAGTAGATATTTTTTATATATACTGGATATACAATAGGCAAAATATAATATTTCAATACTATACCCCCTTTAAGTTTTATTTTTGGCCCTTGGAATTGGTTCAGGCTGACAATGTGGCCCCCAACCAGAAAAGGTTGTGCACCCCTGCTGTATGGTATGGTTATATATGTGAGAGAGGGGGCAAATTATGGTAATGCCCAGGAACCCATCTAATATAAGGCCAGCTCTAGAGGTGGGTCCCTTTGAGGGCTTTGTTCACATTATGTCTGTTCCTTCCCCTCTGTATAGGCATACAGTGGCACACCTCCCCTATTGACTGCTCTCCCAGTATATGGTGTTTCTGCAGGATGCCACTGCAAAGCAAAGTGTCGTCATCTATACTTTTCTATACAGACATATACCAGCCCAGCAGAGGCCAAAAGGACACTTTTTGGCCCTCCATTGGATGGAGCCCAATGGATACATTTGACATATACAGTACACTGGGATCTTTCTTGGGATATACTGGTGTTGCTCCGGCTCCCACGTGTGGCGATCGGAGGAGCCGGAGCGTGTCTGCAGCAGCCCCTGTCATAGTGAATGACAGGAGGCTGCTGCATAGACTTTCCTATGGAGCCCTTGTGTGTATTAGGGCTCCATAGGAAAGTAGTAAAATGATCATAGACTTCAATGCAAGTGCATTGGAGTCTATGATATGAGCAATCACATGATTGCTTATAATACTTCCCTATCGGAACTATAAAAAAGTGTAAAAAAATTAAATAAATAAAGTTTTTTTTAAAAAACATAAAAATTCAAATCACCCCCTTTTTCCCAAAATAAAAATAAAAGTAGTAAAAAATTTTTAAAAAATACGCATCATGGGTATCGCCATGTGCAAAAATGCCATATTATAAAAATATAAAAATGTCTTTCCCGTACGGAAAACAGCGAAACAGAAAAAAGCGTCAAAATGGCTGATTCGCAGTTTTTTGTCGTTTTTTTTTCTAAAAAAAAATTAAAAAGTGATCAAAAAGTCATACACACCCCAAAATGGTATAAATGAAAAGTTCAGATCGCCCCGCAAAAAATGAGCCCCCATACAGCTCCCTACACATAAATACCAAATAGTTATAGGGGTCAAAATAATCAAAACGCAAGAAAAACTATACATATTAGATATATTGCCGGATTCGTACTGACCTGTAGAATGAAAGTAACTGGTCAGTTTTAATGCACATTGAACTCCGTAAATAAAAAAATAAAACAACGTAAAACTGTGGCGGAATTGCGTTTTTTTTGCAATTTCACCCAGTTTGGAATTTTTTTCCCGCTTCCCACTACATCATATGCAATATAAAATGGTGGAGTTGAAAAGTAAAACTTGTCCCGCAAAAAAACAAGCCCTCATACAGCTATGTGAACAGAAAAATAAAAAAGTTATGGCTGTGTGAAGGCAGGGAGCGCAAAACGAAAAAGAAAAAAAAAACCCTCCGGTGCTGAAAGGGTTACATTTTCCTGAAGCAGTTTAGATGAAAACCTTGACATGAAAATGATATTCTAGACTATAATGAGGACAAATACTGTGTCTGAAAATTGTATAAAATGTTCCAAACAATAAATGAATGACTGTACATAACACCAAAGAATGATACCCTCGCTCCATATTCTTCAATTATTTAACATAACGGTCTATTATGCCTTAGATTCTCAGTGCGTTCTGATTCCAATTATAAGTATGACAATACTAGCTATCCCTTTAATCGCCTGTGCTAATGGTTGGACATGGGCTGAACCAGTCTTTATGCCTTCGTGTGATGTATTATTCATTATCGTTGCAGAATAATGAAATGATCATTTGAATAACAAAGACCTCCACACTCCTTCTAAGAACTGCTTAAGGGATAAAACATGAGTTTTGGTTATTACTAACAACACATTTTAACAGTAATATGCCCTAATAGCTGCTTGAGATACATTTTCTGCTCTATTGTGGGGTTTTTTAACAACTAAAATTGGTGAAAAGACCCTTTTACAAGGACATCACAGAGAAACATCTATTATTTTATCGATACACTCTTTATTGAGCTGCCCCCATTGTACCAGGACTCCTGTGCTGTACACTCCATTTAGCAGAAAAAATTAGGAGTTTGAAGACAAACAAGCGAACTAAAAAGTACCAATATGCACAGAGAAATACTATATATACAGTAGATATTTAGATAAGCCATGTCCTTGAAATAAACGTCCTTCAAAGCGATAACACAGCTCCCTGTGCATCTTAGTGAATTGGGCAAAAAACACCAAAAATAGCAACTCCTCCTGGAGGAAGCGACTGCGAAACGGCATTGGGGGTCTCGGGTTCTGCTGTGTTCTGTATCATTGTTATTCCTTGGACTATGTACTTTTATACTTTGACTAGAGAAGAGTGAACCCGAACTGCAAAGTTTGGGGTCGTACCGAACTTTGCGAGTTTGAGTTCCCGGACCCAAACCCGGACTTTTTCACTAAAGTTCGGGTTCGGTATTCGGGTGATTTTATTATTTTCTATTATAACATGGTTATAACGGAAAATAATAGCATTCTTAAGACAGAATGCTAAATAAAATGGCCATTCAAGGGTTAAAAATAATTTTAAAAAAACCTCACCTCATCCACTTGATTGCGCAGCCGGTATCCTCTTCTTTCTTCTTTCTGCAGGACCTGCAAAAGGATCTGCATGGATGTCACCGCGCTTACCACGTGGTGAGCGCGGTGACATCATCGCAGGTCCTGCAGAAAGGAGAAAGAAGAGGATACCGGCTCTGCGATCAAGTGGATGAGGTGAGTTTTTTTAATTATTATTTTTAACCCCTGGATGGCCATTTTATTTAGCATTCTGTCTTAAGAATGCTATTATTTTCCGTTATAACCATGTAATATTGGAAAATAACAAAGTGAAGTTCGGATCCCCATTGATTTTAATGGGGTCCGGGTTCGGGGTGAAGTTCGGGTCCCGAACCCGAACTTTGACCTGAAGTTTGGCCGAACCTGGCGAACTCGAACTTCCATGGGTTCACTTATCCCTAACTTTGACTCATATTCCCCCTTTTTGGGTTATGTTTACTGGTTCTTATGCTGATGCTTTGTCTTGATCTCTTGTGTTGTGTCACATTGTAGCTCCTGGTCCTGTGTGGGTATGGAGGTAACTTCAGTTTTAATCGTGAAGTATTTTTAATCTGGACTTGTTACAATACATATGTTTTTTATCATTTGAATATGTTGTGTGGTGTAGCTATTCTTGGTGTTTTTTGTGGCATATATACCACATTGTGGTAGATAGGTTTAGTGAATTGGGCACTTCAATTGATCTACATGGGTAATATGTATGTTTACTATGAATAAATACACTCACTGACAAAAAAAAATAATGCACCAAGATAGAAATGCTGGATTGTTGATAAACTCGGCATGCAGTTATGTCTCAGGCAGATATGTTAATGATTACCATGTAGTCTGATTAGATTATGAGTCTTGCTACAAGAAGGCGTAAAAGCACTTCCCCTTCTGCCATATAAAAAGGCTCTCAGAGGCTACTTTTGGGTACTATACCTCTTGGTGAGAGAACATTAACTCTAAAATGCACCCAAAGACATTTTGTCCAGTTGACAGACTTTGAGAGGGGCGAATCATTTCTGCCATTGACAGCTGGCCACCATCGCCTTTGTTTGCAGTGGTGTGGTGAATGAGAAACCTGGACTACTATGGACTGGAACCTTATCGTTGTTAGCGACAAATCCAGGTTCTGTTAGAGATACCACGACAGTCGTTTTGGAGTATCTAGGACTTGTGGTATATGTTTCAATCCTGCCTTTGCTGTGGAGGGACACACTGCCGCAACTGCTGGTCGAATGATCTGGGGAGCCATTGTATATGACAGTCTGTGTCCCAGTAGTGATACAAGAGACACTAAAAGCTCAATGATATGTGCAGGACATCCTGTGGCCACATGTGTTCCTCTCATGGCAGAGCTTCCAAATGGCATTTTTCAGCAGGATAATGCTCGTCCACGCACAGCAAGGGTTCCCCAGGAATGTGTCCACCAGATTGTAACGCTTCCTAGGCCTGCCCAGTTGCCCGATTTTTTGCCAATTGAGTATTTATGGGACCAGCTAGTGCAGCGACCGAGCAGGGAGTTCTGGGAGGATGAGAGAGGTGGTACTGGCTATGATGGTGGTGGTTATACTCACAGTTCACAGTGGCAATCTCTCCCTAGGGCCATGCAGTGATTAGAGGGTACACCCTTTCTTTCCTTGGGACATACCCTGGCCTTGAGGCTCCTGCCTGGTGGTAGTTGGGGGTTCCCTTGGTGGTGGATAATTTGACAGGGTGTGTGGCAGGAGGAGTGAGGCAAAAGGACAGCACATGTATGATGGAGTCAATAACCAGGCCCATTAGTTTCAATAAATAAGTCTCTCTTTACTGAAGTGCAAAATAGGAGTACTACTATACAGTGCCTTGCGAAAGTATTCGGCCCCCTGGAACTTTTCAACCTTCTGCCACATTTCAGGCTTCAAACAAAAAGATATAACATTTTAAATTTTTGGTGAAGAATCAACAACAAGTGGGTCACAATTGTGAAATGGAACGAAATGTATTGGATAACTTTTTTTGTAATAATAAAACTGAAAAGTTGGGCGTGCAAAATTATTTGGCCCATTTACTTTCAGTTCAGAAAACTCACTCCAGAAGTTCATTGAGGATCTCTGAATGATCCAATGTTGTCCTAAATGACTGATGAAGATAAATAGAATCCACCAGTGTGTAATCAAGTCTCCGTATAAATGCACCTGCTCTGTGATAGTCTCAGGGTTCTGCATCATGAAGACCAAGGAACACACCAGGCAGGTCCATGATACTGTTGTGGAGAAGTTTAAAGCTGGATTTGGATACCAAAAGATTTCCCAAGCTTTAAACATCCCAAGGAGCACTGTACAAGCGATCATATTGAAATAGAAGGAGTATCAGACCACTGCAAATCTACCAAGACCCGGCCGTCCCTCTAAACTTTCATCTCAAACAAGAAGAAGCCTGATCAGAGATGCAGCCAAGAGGCCCATAATCACTCTGGATGAACTGCAGAGATCTATAGCTGAGGTGGGAGAGTCTGTCCATAGGACAACAATCAGTCCAACACTTCACAAATCTGGCCTTTATGGAAGAGTGACAAGAAGAAAGCCATTTCTCAAAGATATCCATAAAAAGTCTTGTTTACAGTTTGCCACAAGCCACCTGGGAGACACACCAAACAGGTGGAAGAAGGTGCTCTGGTCAGTTGAAACCAAAATCGAACTTTTTGGAAACAATGCAAAACTATATCTTTGGCATAAAGGCAACACAGCTCATCACCCTGAACACACCATCCCCACTGTCAGACATGGTGGTGGCAGCATCATGGTTTGGGCCGGCTTTTCATCAGCAGGGACAGGGAAGATGGTTAAAATTGATGGGAAGATGGATGAAGCCAAATACAGGACCATTCTGGATGAAAACCTGTTGGAGACTGCAAGAGACCTGAGACTAGGACAGAGATTTATCTTCCAACAAGACAATGATCCCAAACATAAAGCAAAATCTACAATGGAATGGTTCAAAAATAAACGTATCCAGGTCTTAGAATGGCCAAGTCAAAGTCCAGACCTGAATCCAATTGATAATATGTGGAAAGAGCTGAAAACTGCTGTTCACAAACGCTCTCCATCCAACCTCCAAGAGCTCGAGGTGTTTTGCAAGGAAGAATGGGCAAGAATTTCAGTCTCTAGATGTGCAAAACTGATAGAGACATTCCCCAAGCGACTTGCAGCTGTAATCGCAGCAAAAGGTGGCGCAACAAAGTATTTGTCACGAGTAGGCCTGCGTCTGGAATCAGACGTTCTGCACGGCTTTCGAAGTGACATATTTGACAGGCTTTCCCTTTGTTTGTGTGCTCTTCACCACACCTCTTCCCCTCAGCTGTTGCCGCTTGGCAATCAGCTTTCCCCTATTTACCCCTTCCTCTCCCAGTATCCCTTGCGGTTTATATCTTCTACCTACTGGGTTGAGAGTGGTGTGGATCTCGGCTGAGATCCTGTTGCTGAGTTCGGCCTAAGTTAAGTTTTCTTTCTTCATTTGTTGTTTTCCTGTTGGAGTCTCCTGTTCCTCTTTACGCTTGGAGGAACGGGTGTACTCTCTGGTGTCACTAGCCTGCAGGGGTTCCTAGGGTGTATTTAGATTAGGTTCCTGTGTATGAACATTCCTACCATCCAGGATTGCTCATACTGGTAGTCAGCCTAGGGCCTAGTCTCAGGGTCCTCTGCAGGAGGTGACCGGTTCCCTGGTTTTGTCTGTCCCCATCCCTCATACGCTCGGTGTGGCTTTTCCCCCCACACCAGAGCGTGACATTATAAACCGCCCACTAACAAAAATTTATGTCATTTTTGTGCTGACATGGATGCTATTGCTACACTGGCTGAACGGCTGCAGGGACTCAGCTTGGAGGTGGCTGACATCCGCAACCAGATTCAGAGACCACAGGCTGGTGGTTCTGGGGGTGCTGAGTGTCAGGCCTGTTTGGAGCCTAAGGTCCCCCTCCCGGATAGATTTTCTGGGGAATGTGATAATTTTGTTCTATTTAGGGAGGCGTGCAAATTGTATTTCAGACTGCGTCCACATTCTTCTGGTAATGAGGAACAGAAGGTTGGTGTGGTCATCTCGCTGCTTAAAGGGGATGCGCAGTCATGGGCCTTTTCTCTGCCGGCCAGATCGCTGTCTCTCTGGTCGGTAGATGAATTTTTCAAGACCCTAGGGATTATCTATGATGACCCGGATCGTATCTCCCTGGCGGAGACCCAGATATGTAACCTTTGTCAGGGTGAGCGGCCGGTTGAGACTTATTGCTCTGAGTTTCGGAGGTGGGCGACCAATACTGAATGGAACGATCCGGCTTTACGTAGCCAATTCTGTCAAGGTTTGTCTGAAAGGCTGAAGGACGCTTTGGCCTTTCAGGAAACTCCTGTGTCTTTGGAGGCCGCTATGTCTCTTGCTGTGCGCATGGATAGGCGCCTGAGAGAGCGATCTAGGGGCCCCCGCTCTCAGGACGTACTATCTCATAGTGTACCGGCTTCCTATGACACTTTGGGTGAATATTCCCCTAGGTTGATGTCTGGGGATGAACCTATGCAATTAGGGGGAGCCACTCCTGTATCCACCCATAAACATCTTGGTAATAAAAAGGGAGTGTGTTTCTTCTGTGGTCAGAAAGGACACTTTATCAATGTATGTCCTTGCTTCCTATCTCTAAAAGAGAGAAAGGAAAAGGGGGCGTTGAATTCTCATCTCACTCTTGGGGGGGTGGGTAGGGAGACTGAAGATGTGCATTTGTCTTCATCCTGTAGTACCCGTTTTCTCCTGACTGCCGAGGTGGCGCTAGAGTCAAAAGTTGTGAAAATTGAGGTGTTTATTGACAGCGGGGCAGGGGTGAACTTGATTGATGCTCAGTTTGTCCGTATGCATGGATTGTCGCCAAGTTCTTTGGATAAGAGGATTTCTGTGTTCGCCATTGATTCTGCACCTCTCTCTCAGAAGTGTTTGTCTCAGATGGTGCATGATATCAAATTAAGAGTGGGTGAATTTCATCAGGAGCTTATTTCATGTTTTGTGTTGGAAGGTCTTCCTGCTCCTGTGGTGTTGGGTTTACCGTGGTTAAGCAAACATAATCCGTCCATTGACTGGCATACTAGACAAATTGTGGATTGGGGCGATTATTGTGTTGATAATTGCCTTAATACATCTTTTTCTGCTTTTAACCACTAGGACTCTTCCTTCTTTTATATCGGATTTTTCTGATGTATTTTCTGAAGGTGGATGTCAGGATTTACCCCCTCACCGGGAATACGATTGTCCTATCAATCTTATCCCTGGAGCAAAATTGCCCAAATCTAGACTATATAACCTTTCTGGACCTGAGAGAACGGCAGTGAAGGAATATATTGCTGAGAGTTTGGCCAAAGGACATATTAGGCCTTCCAAATCTCCGGTAGCAGCAGGGTTCTTTTTTGTTAAAAAAAAGGACGGAACCCTTAGGCCATGTCTGGATTTCCGTGAACTCAATAGGATTACTGTCCGTGATCCATATCCCCTTCCTTTGATTCCTGACTTGTTCAACCAGATTGTGGATGCCAAGGTGTTCTCCAAATTGGACTTAAGAGGGGCATATAATCTGGTCAGGATCAAGGAAGGGGATGAATGGAAGACGGCCTTTAACACTCCTGAGGGCCACTTTGAGAACCTGGTCATGCCTTTTGGGTTGACCAATGCTCCTGCTGTCTTCCAGCATTTTGTTAATGACATTTTTCATCATCTTGTGGGGAGGTCTGTAGTCGTGTATTTGGACGACATACTAATCTATTCTCCAGATATTGGGACACATCAGGATCATGTGAGGCAGGTGTTGCAAATCTTAAGAGATAACAAGTTGTATGCAAAATTAGAGAAATGTGCTTTTGCTGTACTTGAGGTGCAATTCTTAGGATACCTGCTTTCATCTTCAGGTTTTCGTATGGATCCAGAGAAAGTTGGTGCGGTTCTGAACTGGGACCGACCTGAAAATCTGAAGGCTCTTATGCGATTTTTGGGGTTCACCAACTATTACCAAAAATTTATTAAGAACTATTCGACTATAGTTAAACCCTTAACTGATATGACTAAGAAAGGGACGGATGTCTCTGTGTGGTCTGATGCAGCGTTGCAAGCCTTCTCTGCTGTAAAGGAGTGCTTTTCTTCTGCCCCTATATTGGTGCAGCCAGATGTGCCACAACCTTTCATTGTGGAGGTTGACGCATCCGATGTGGGGGTAGGAGCTGTGTTATCACAGGGCCCGTCTCCTGGTAAATGGCGCCCATGTGCTTTTTTTTCGAAAAAACTCTCTGCGGCGGAGAGAAATTATGATGTGGGTAACAGAGAGTTACTGGCCATTAAGTTGGCTTTTGAGGAATGGCGTCATTGGTTGGAAGGGGCGATTCATCCAATCACGGTATTCACGGATCACAAAAATCTGGCTTACCTGGAGTCGGCTAGACGACTTAATCCGAGGCAGGCCAGATGGTCTTTGTTCTTTACCAGATTTAATTTCTTTGTCACATACCGTCCTGGGGTTAAGAATGTGAAGGCGGATGCCTTGTCACGTAGTTTTCCCGGGGGTGGTGATTTTGAAGATCCGAGCCCTATATTGTCTGAAGGAGTGGTGATATCCGCTCTTTACCCTGATCTTGAGGCTAAAGTGTTTGAGGCCCAGGGAGATGCGCCAGAGTCTTGCCCTCCCGGGAAGTTGTTTGTTCCTTCGGATTTGCGTCATAAGGTGTTTGAGGAGCATCATTCTTCGGTGCTTGCGGGACACCCTGGGAGTAAATCCACTGTCGACCTCATCTCTCGTAGATTCTGGTGGCCTGGGCTGCGTAAGTGTGTTGAGGAATATGTGTCAGCCTGTTGTGTCTGTGCACGCTCTAAGGTGACACATACTCGTCCCTCTGGACCCCTACTTCCATTACCCATCCCGTCCAGACCATGGACCCACCTATCCATGGACTTCATTACTGATCTGCCTGAGTCGTCTGGTAAGACAGTTATTCTGGTGGTTGTAGATCGTTTTAGTAAAATGGCGCACTTTATTGCATTACCCGGTCTCCCCAATGCTAAGACTCTTGCACAAGTGTTTGTTGACAACATTGTGAAACTTCATGGCATTCCCACTGACGTGGTCTCTGATCGTGGGACTCAGTTTGTGTCCAGATTCTGGAGGGCGTTCTGTACTCGGCTCGGGGTGCAACTGTCTTTTTCCTCTGCCTTTCACCCCCAGACGAATGGACAGACTGAGCGTACCAATCAGAATCTAGAGACTTACTTGAGATGTTTTGTCTCTGAGAACCAGGAAGAGTGGTCCTCGTTTTTGTCTCTGGCTGAGTTTGCCATAAATAATCGCAGACAGGACTCCACTGGTAAGTCACCATTTTTTGGTGCATATGGCTTTCACCCGCAGTTTGGCACATTTTCTGGTTCTGATACTTCTGGTATTCCTGAGGAAGAACGTTTTTCGTCATCATTGTCTTCCATATGGCGAAAAATTCAAAGTAACTTGATAAATATGGGTAACAAGTACAAACGTGTGGCTGACAGGAGACGCATGGATGGTCCGGACCTAAATGTGGGTGATTCTGTGTGGCTGTCTACTAGGAACATTAAGTTGAAAGTTCCTTCTTGGAAGTTGGGTCCAAGATTTATTGGCCCATATAAGATCACGGCCATAATGTGTTTCACAGATCTTTGTTGAAGAGGTATGTTGAACCTCTGGAGCCATCTCCCTTGCCACCCGTACCTGTCTTGGTGGATGGTAATTTGGAATTTCAGATTGTCAAGATAATTGATTCTCGAGTTCTTCGGGGGACCCTTCAATATCTGGTTCATTGGAAGGGTTATGGTCCTGAGGAGAGGTCATGGGTACCGGCATCTGACGTGAATGCCAGTCGTTTGGTGAAAGCCTTTCACAGGTGTCATCCTGAGAAAGTTGGTCCTGGGTGTCCGGAGGTCACCCGTAAAAGGGGGGGTAATGTCACGAGTAGGCCTGCGTCTGGAATCAGACGTTCTGCACGGCTTTCGAAGTGACATATTTGACAGGCTTTCCCTTTGTTTGTGTGCTCTTCACCACACCTCTTCCCCTCAGCTGTTGCCGCTTGGCAATCAGCTTTCCCCTATTTACCCCTTCCTCTCCCAGTATCCCTTGCGGTTTATATCTTCTACCTACTGGGTTGAGAGTGGTGTGGATCTCGGCTGAGATCCTGTTGCTGAGTTCGGCCTAAGTTAAGTTTTCTTTCTTCATTTGTTGTTTTCCTGTTGGAGTCTCCTGTTCCTCTTTACGCTTGGAGGAACGGGTGTACTCTCTGGTGTCACTAGCCTGCAGGGGTTCCTAGGGTGTATTTAGATTAGGTTCCTGTGTATGAACATTCCTACCATCCAGGATTGCTCATACTGGTAGTCAGCCTAGGGCCTAGTCTCAGGGTCCTCTGCAGGAGGTGACCGGTTCCCTGGTTTTGTCTGTCCCCATCCCTCATACGCTCGGTGTGGCTTTTCCCCCCACACCAGAGCGTGACAGTATTAATGCAAGGGGGCCAAATAATTTTGCACGCCCCACTTTTCAGTTTTATTATTACAAATAAAGTTTAAATGATCCAATAAATTTCGTTCCACTTCACAATTGTGACCCACTTGTTGTTGATTCTTTACCAAAAATTTAAAATGTTATATCTTTTTGTTTGAAGCCTGAAATGTGACAAAAGGTTGAAAAGTTCCAGGGGGCCGAATACTTTCGCAAGGCACTGTATATAGCAGTAAAAGGCACAGGTCCAAAGCATGCAGTATCACAGTGCAGTCCTTTACATGGAGCAGTGTATGGACAGCAACAATCATGGAGGTGGTAGTACTCTGTAGTCCCTCTATCTCTTTAACCACCTAACAGCTTTGAGAAAAGCACTTAACAGTTCAGCTCCAGAGTTCTGGCAAAAGGGGAAGGGGGAGGGCTGTTTTAGATTCTCAAATATCAGGATTGGTAGCAGGTAGAGATATGGGCCTGGTCTTGTTTGGCATTCTAAAGCTGACATTCCAAGCTTTCAAACAAGACCAAAATCACAGAATTATCTACATAATATCGGGAGATATAGCTGTTGGAAATTGAGTCAAAAAGCGGTGAAATCAGCTTTTACAGTCACATTCAGCAGCATTCACTACCATCCCAATATCTAACAGCCATATCTTCAGGTGTAGTGGAGATAATGCTGTGATTCTGGTATTGTTTGAAAGCTTGGAACGACAGCTTTGGAATGCCAAACATGACCAGGCCTAGATCTCTAGCAACTAGGAGTCCCTAGATATGAGCAGCTAAAGCAGCCCTCCCCTCTTCAGTCTGGAGGTGGGACAAGGGAAGTTGGGGAACTGACAGCCTGCAGGAGAAAAGAAAAAAAAGATATATATTTATAATTTATTTATACCACACAGTGAACGATGTAAATAAATTCCTCATAATAATGTTAAAATAGCTTTTTTTTTATCTTTCCCCCTAAAAATAAAATAATAAAAGTTATTGAATACACTATATGTACCCAAAAATGGTTTCTAAAAAAATTACAACTCATCCCTCAAAACAATTTAGAAGACAAAATTAAAAAGTTATAACAGCTGGTACACATAGAGAGAAAATGTTACTGGAATTAGTTATGTCACTAAGGGGTTAAAAACACAATAGTGTCCACTAAGTTGTGTGCCAACGAGATTTACTTCAGACACATATTAAAAATTTACAATAAAAAATTACATTTTCAGAAGTGTTTTTCCAAATTAATGTGACTGTTAGGAGGATAAAGACATGTTGCAGTCTCTTAGCAGAACCACTGACATACAATAAGATTCCTGTTAAGTACATCTGCAATTCCCAGATTGAGAGGTACAGATATAAGATATGAATGGCCAGTCAGTCTCAAAGTGTAGTAGGGTGCTTTTGCAATATTGCCTCTCACAGCAGCAAAGTCTTTCTGCAATAAACTAGCACAATACCTTGCTTTCTGCATCAAATGCATGGCCTTACACGTGTAGGTCTTCACTGTAGCTCAGCTAAGGCTCAACTTTCTCAACAATAACTAAACAGGGGATGGATCTGGTCCATCACCCTGGCAATCTAGCACCATTATCCAAGATCTAAACCGTTAGGTTGTCTATGCAATGCCAGTGGGTACATAAAAAACACAGCAAATCACAACATTTTACTCAATAACATTGCATTAACTCTTTGACAACAAATAAACCTTTGTAGTAGTCCTTCTGAGGAACTGCACTAGGACACCAGTTTCTGTAACCTATGAGTGTGCAGGATCTACAGGCCCAGCTGCAACATCTGTGGGCAAATGTGCCAGAGGATACAATACAGAACCTGTGTGCCTCCATGTTCAACCATATCTCATTTTGTATCCAACAGGGCACCAGAGCCTCCTTTTAATTGTACAGTCTTCTCCATTAAACTTCCCCTTTTCCTCTAATATTGTAATCACTTACATATATCATCATTACATTCACACATAGAAAGTTTAATTCCATTACAACTTATTTTTGCTTAGTTTTTTGTCAATGAGTGTACACTCACCTTTTATTATTGTGTTGTTTTAGGTTCCAAATTCTCTGCCAATTTCTTATTATATCTTTACAGCAAATATATCTCTGTTTTTATGATACGAGTTCCACCCCCCTTTAGACATTCTCTCCCTAGGCAGTTACAGATACAGTGTTGCTTGAAAGTTTTCTATATGTCTGCATAAATTTGACCTAAAATTACATCATATTTTCACACAAGTATTAAAAATAAATGAAGATAATCAAACAAATGAGTCAAAAATATTAGACTTGGTCATTTATTTATTGAAGAAAATGATCCAATATCACATCTGTGAGTGGCAGAGGTATGTGAACCTTTATGCCCCTTTCACACGAGCGGGAGACTCGCATGTCTCCCGCAACGCGTCTACAGGGCTGGACTCGGCACTGACAGGGATCGCATAGCATTATATGCGATCCCAGTCAGTGCCGGAGTCCAGCCCTGTAGATGCGTTGCGGGAGACATGCGAGTCTCCCGCTCGTGTGAAAGGGGCATTAGGAGTAGCAGTTAATTTGAAGATGAAATTAGAGTCAGGTGGTTTTAATCAATGGGATTACAATGAAGATCAAAGTCTGATCTTCACAAAACATGTTTGTGGAAGTGTATCATGGCACAAACAGAGGTCCTCAGAAGAAAAGTTGTTGATGCTCATCAAGTTGGAAAAGTTTACAAAACCATCTCTAAAGAGTTTGGACTCCTCCAATCCACAGTGAGACAGTGTGTACAAATTGAGGAAATTCAAAACTATTATTATCCCCCCCAGGAGTGGTTGCCCTACAAAGGTCACACCATAAGCAAGGCATGTAATAGTCCACGAGGTCACATAGCAAACTAAAGGCCTTCCTCACATTAGCTAATGTTAATATTTATGGGTCCACTATCAGGAAGACACTGAAAAACAATGATGTGCATGGCAGGATTTCTAGGAGAAAGCCACTGCTCTCCAAAAAGAACATTGCTGCCCATCTACAGTTTGCTAAACATCACTTGTACACGCTAAAAGTGTATTTAAACAATGTTTTGTGGACAGATGAGACCAAAATAAAACTTTTTGTCTTAAATGAGAAGCATTATGTTTGGAGAATGGAAAACACTGCATTCCAGCATAAACCTCATCCTATCTGTGAAACACAGTAGTGGTAGTAACATGATCTGGGCCTGTTTTGTTGTATCTGGACCAGGATGTGACTGCTGCAGCCAATCTCTAGCCTTGTACCGTACATTCGGGCATTACAGCTAAACCCTGACATTGGCTCCAGTTGTCACAAGGAAGTACCATACTCCACTGCTGCAGGAGGGTAAAGACCAGTGAGGACCACTGAGGAGTGCTGGAGTGGAGGCAGATTTAACAGGTAAGTAATGGTTGTTTCTTTTTTAATTTCCTCCTGAACATTTTCTGCTGTCACAGATGATATAGCTCTTAACTTGACAGATGGTGAGAACACTGTTATTGTAGAGCACCATTATATTACATTTACCTCTAGAATGATACACTACTTTAATAGCATAGTGTAATGTCTGTCAAGTTAACAGCTGCTAGATCTGTAGCTTAAAGGGATTGTCTCAAGACAACCACTTATCGCCTATCAACAGATAGGGGATAATCTTCTGATCGGCATGGGTCTGATCAAGAGAGTGGGGGCCCTGTGTTGCCCTATTTGAAAGGAGCAGTGGTCATGGAATACAAAACAAGTAAACTATACCAAACAGTTCACATAAACCCTTTTACGCCCTGAGTCTGCCCTAGACAGAAAGTTCAATGCAAGCACACAACTTATCAACTTTAGCAACTCTAATCAGGGGCATCCATAAATTTCATAAGGCGCCATAAAAAAACATAGTATGGGCCCCCTTGCCCCTCCCAGGTTCCCAGTACGCATGTAACAATCACTCCTAGGCAACGCAAAGCAAAATGCCCCAAATTTCTGACAAATTGATGTTTGTTAATTAAAGCACTTGTCTTACCTTAGATGTTGGAGGCATATCACAAGGATATGCCCCCAATGTCTGATAGAAAAGCTATCTTTAGAAAAGAGCCCACAAAGTGAAGGAGGACACACCGCGCATGCATAGCTGCCATTCATTCATTCCTATGGGAGCGCTGAAAATAGCAGGGCGGCACACTCGGCTATTTTCGGCAGCCCCATTGAAATTAATGGAAAGCCCACCCCACAAGTGTGGCCACCACTCTACACACTTCTATGGGGCACTTCCATAGGAATGAATGGAGGGCAGCCATGTAAGTTTCCCTCCCTCTTTCTATGTCAATAAAAGTGAAACAGGCACTTCATAAATTTGGTGCTCATTGTGAATACCATACTTCTCAATTTACACCAAGATGACGGGAAAAGATACATTAATAAATCTGCTTCCCTTCTATTATAAAGATGGCTGCCTGCAGCTACCATTAGCGGGAGTTCAGCGCATAGGAATTTATAAAATTACCATTTCCTGGATAAGAATCTGAAATAATCTCCTTGCATTTAGCTCCCTCTAGTGGCGGCTGCATGAAAACGCAGTAACGCAAGGAGGCAGGTCACCGCCGTGGCCTGCTATTGGCTGCACCCCCTCCATCGACAGATGTTGATTTCTGCAGGCAGGGGAGACAGCGGCATGGAGTGATCCGGGAGGAAACCAGGGACCAGGTAAGTATTGTCAATATGGCAGGTCCCGGCATTTTAGGGGGGTAATTCACTCTTAGATAACTCTTTTTTAAAGGCTATGGACACCTTTGAGGGCAATTTTTTTATTATTGCATTGTACTCATTTTGAGATTAAAAAATATTTTTTTCAATTGGTCTTTAGTAAAAATTTTGAGCACCTTTCTCTGTATAGCCTTTAGATTCTCTAGCAGCAGGGTCTGTATTTTTACATTTTCCCAGTTAGTAGTTCAGAGATAAAGACTACATATTGGGCTTACAAGTGAGATGTGAAAGCAAGGCTACTTTCCCACTAGCGTTTTAAAATTCCGGTATTGAGTTCCGTCATAGGGGCTCAATACCGGAATAAAATGCTTCAGTTTTGTCCCCATTCATTGTCAATGGGGACAAAACTGAACTGAAGAGAACGGAATGCTCCTGAAAGCATTCCGTTCCGTCTTCAGACTGGAGAACAAACCGCAGCATGCTGCGGTTTGCTATGCGGTCCAGGCATCCGCACCAAGACGGTAACCAAAATGGTAACCGGATCCGCCCTCCATTGACTTTCAATGGAGTTCATGACGGATCCGTCACCACATACACACAATACACACATACAGACATAGACATACACATAAACATACACAGACATATACACATACAAATACACATACATACTTACATGCTCCCTGGCAGGTCTTCAGAGCGCTGGAGGGACAGGACGGCGCGCACAGATGACGATTCCACCAGGCGCCCAGCAGAGGGCGCTGTAGGGAATCGTCACCTTTGCGAGCCGTCCTGCTCCTCCGGCGCTCTGAAGACCTGCCGGGAGCATGTAAGTATGTATGTGTATTTGTCTGTATATATGTGTGTGTGTCTGTGTGTATGTATGTACTGTGTGACATGTGTGGGGCCGGAGCGCGGTTCCGGCTCCACACATGTCGCTGCAGCAGTCCTGATCCGGCAGCACCCTTCACCTGCCGGATCAGGCCTGCCGCTAGTGTGAAAGTAGCCTAAGCTAGGCTAAAGTTAACCCTTTATAACAAAAACTGCAGACAATTTTTAATAAAGGGCAAATGAAAAAATGATTTTTATCTCAAAATGAGTAAAATGCAATTTTAAAAAATGTCTCCGAAGGTGTGCACAGCCTTTCAATAAGTTGTGAGCTGTTAGTAGTTCAGAGATAAGGGCTATACATTGGGCTTACAAGTGAAAGAAAGATGCTCACAGCTACGCTAGAACTTAACCCTTTATAACAAAAACTGTAGAAAAGTTTTAATAATGAGCCCAAAATGAGTAAAGTGCAAGCATTAAAAAAACCATTGCCCCCAAAGGTGTACATAGGCTTTAAAAACAATATAGTCATGTGAATGAAATGTGAATCGTTACCGAGTACAGAGCACAGATGTGATTCATAGAACATATGTAGGTCACAGGTCAATTTGAATTTATAGCTGATGATAGCTTCATATGTAAATGATATTATTAGCTGGGGTATATCAGGAGCACCAGTGTAGCCAGTTAACAGTCTGGAGATAAATGTGCTTGTCATTTTACAGCAGTTTCCATAGAACTGTTCTCATCTCAGACCTGGTAATTTCCCAGAATTCATGAATTATAGAGGACGGTGCTGTGTCACCTCTCACACACTTCGGGGGGTTTATCTCGGCAAAAGGATGAGCGTCTTGTAAGTCAAGGCAGCGTGTTTGTTATGTGCTTATGGCTGGCAGACGTGATGTCCCGTATTTTTTGCCTACAGAATAAAGCCACAGTCAAAGCGCAAAAGTTCTCCAAAATGTGTGACATAAATATTCATGGACCTGGAACATCATCTATGGAGACTCTTTGTACCTTAGAAGGTTTAGGGTTTATCAGCTTTTCATGTTTGGAGACTTGACAAGGTTTCTTCTATCTTTATTTTTACGGAAGAAGCACAATTTTTGCAGAAAAACTCATTTGAGATCTTCAATGGCTGGCCTGAGTGCGCTGCAGGTAAAACAGCAGGAACAAAGATAATGTAGGAAATGTATTAAAATTACTAACTAGCTGGAATTTGTGTTACCCATCATGGATTTCTTCCGACATTTGTCAGCAGGATCAATCCAATAACCTACTCATCATGCCTGGCAGGACTGACCCTGCTGGTAAAAAAACATACTGTCACACTCTGGTGTGGGGGGGAAAGCCACACCGAGCGTATGAGGGATGGGAACAGACAAAACCAGGGAACCGGTCACATCCTGCAGGGGACCCTGAGACTAGGCCCTGGCTGACTACCAGTATGAACAAGCCTGGGTCGTAGGAAAGTTCATACACAGGAACCTAATTTAAATGCACCCTAGAAAACCCTGCAGTCTAGTGACACAAGAGAGTAAACCCGTTCCTCCAAGCGTAAGGAGGAACAGGAGACTCCAAAAGGAAAACAACAAAAGGAACAGAAGAAACTTAACTTAAACAGATAACTCAGCAACTGGATCTTAGCCGAGATCCACACCACTCTCAACCAGGTAAACAGAAGATATAAACCGCAAGGGATACTGGGAGAGGAAGGAGTAAATAGGAGAAAGCTAATTGCCAAGCGGCAACAGCTGAGGGGAAGGGGTGTGGTGAACAGCCTGGGGGAATAGCCTGTCAAATATGTCACTTAGACAGCCGCGCAGAGCGTCTGATTCCAGACGCAAGCCTACTCGTGACACATACTTTTCTTTCCCTGCTCTGTTTGCTGCATTTAGGAGGAATAAGTATTTTTAAAAATATGCAAATTAGGGCTTAAGTGCAATGATTGCGGGCCCTGGACACTGTCCTCTCCAGTTAACTGATGGGGCCAAGCACCCAGGTGAAAGAGAAGAGTCCATGGAAGCAAAGCAGAGAAGCTAAGCAGCACTGAGTGGCCAGAGCCCGCCCTCAGTGCACTTAAGCCCTAATTTACATATTTAAAAATACACTTATTCTCCTAAATAATACAGCAATAGATTGTGGCATCAACCTAAAATAGGCATTATGACTGGTTTAATGATTGATCCTGCCAACAGAAGTCCTTTAAAATTTAAGCACTTGACAGACCCATTTACAGTACAGATATCTTGTAGATGTCTGGTTCTTTGAAACTGATAGTAAAGTCTTAGTATAAAGTATCAATATTAGATTGGTGGGGGTTGAACACTTGGCATTTAAAGGGGTTGTCCCACAAATAATATTCCACAGTTTTCAAACCAGCACCTGGATCTGAATACTTTTGTAATTGAATGTAATTAAAAATGTATTATAGTCACAGAGTTATTCAATAAAATCTACCTGTATAGCGCCACCTGCTGTTTGTTCTTTTTCTAATTTCTCTGTCCTGCTCACTGAGATGGAAGCACATGCTCAGTTCTATCTTTTAACTGCCATTAGTTTCAGCAGAAAGGACACCCTCCCTGAGCCTGTTTGAAATAAATCTACCACAACATTTGGAGCAATTAATAAGGAGATCTCTGGATCCATGTGAGGCACAGGACTGGATCTAGCTTTGTTAGAAAGAGGTATGAATTAGATTTTTTTATATTAATCATGGGATAACCCCTTTAAGTGAATGGGACTGAATTGTAATACTAGGCACAGCGACTACTAAAAGTATGGTGCTGTGTCTGGCAAACAAAGGGGACACAGCGTTCATCTTAGTGCCATGGAACAGTTGATCGCCAGTTGTGTCAAGAGTCAGACCCCCACCGCTATAATGTTGGTGGCCTATTCTAAGGATAGGCCATCAATTTTCAAGAACCAAACATTTCCTTTATAGAAGACCTGTCAACTCTCTTGACATGTCTGTTATAGTTAATATTGTTCCCCATAATATAACTATTCTGAAGCATCTTGTCTTCTTCCTTGTGCTGTCCCTCTGTTATTCCTCCTAAAAATGTATGAATGCATTAACATCTGGGCGTTACTAGTTGGGGGGTGTCCCTACATAATCTGACTCTGCCAAATCAATGCTAACAGTACTAGACTGTATAGTGAAAAACCCCTTTAACATGGGGAATGTTAACACCAAGGGGAACATTTATTAAGATCAGTGTTTTAGACGCCAGTCTTAATAAAGCCCTGCACTGTCGGTGGATCCGCCAAAGTTATGTAGAGGCGCCGGCCTCTGCATAACTTCAGTGGATCCCCCGCCGCTTCTTAATGTAAGACTGAATCACGCAGGGCAAAGACATTTTGCCCAGTTCCAATGACGAACCGGGCTCTGCCAGGCAGAGGCTTCCGCTGAGCAGTGAGCCCGGTGACGTCACCGGCACTGATGGGCGGGCTTTAATGCTGCCCTAGCCTGTAAAATGTCTAGGGTAGCGCTAAAGCTGGCCCATCAGAGCCGGTGATGTCACCGAACACACTGCTAGGAGGAAGCCTCCACTCCGGCAGTGTGTGTTTGTAAATAAGAAAGCCCTTGCCCTGCGTGATCTAGCGCAGGGCAAGGGAGCACATCCAAGCATAACATGCTCCGATGCTCTTGTCAGGCAGGCTGAACTTGTCAAGCTCTGAACCCAATGATCTTGTCGAGCTCTGAACCCGGACAACCCCTTTAACTTATTTCTGTTATGGGGGTCTGACCTGAAGGTCTGAAGGGGGGTCTCATCTGAGGATCTGATATGGGAGTCTGATTTGGGGATCTGATATGGTGGTCTGATCTGAGGGTCTGATCTAAAAGGTAGGGGGGTATTTTTTGTACTGGCACACAATATAAAGGGGTAGTTTTTTACTGGCATACACTGTAAGGGAGTATTCGCACTGACGTACATTATAAGGGTGTAATTTTTGTACTGGTGCACATTATAGGAGTATTTTTGTACTGTCATACATTATAAGGGTGTATTTTTGTACTGGTGCAGATTATAAGGAGAATTATTACTAATGGGTGCTATGGGGAACATGATTACTAGTATGGGCACAATGGGGGCATTATTACTATTGGGGGCACTGTTAACACTATGCACTCTGGGAGATAATTATTTCTATTGGTGGTACTTTGGGGAGCACTATTACTAGTATTTTCAGGTGGATTATTGTGTTTCTGCAGTACAGTATTGATTAGCATAGCGGGTACAGTATTGGGGTGGCAGGATGAGGTGTTCAGAAGATGGGAGGATTATGGTAAAGTAGGAAACGAAGATGTCTGTTTGTCAAACTCTGCACAGACGAGAGATGGCTTAAAGAAATCATTATGGTGGTCTGGTCCAAACGGAGAACATGAGGAAAGAGAATATCTACTTCATAGGAGACTGTAAGAGGTATG
The DNA here is from genome assembly GCA_900303285.1 of Rhinella marina. NCBI lineage: Eukaryota > Metazoa > Chordata > Amphibia > Anura > Bufonidae > Rhinella > Rhinella marina. The sequence goes on from ONZH01002873.1 coordinate 156,829, forward strand.
TGGGGCAGTATTACCCTGTATGTTTTGTAGCTAGGTTAGGTTGAGAATTTAGCATGGGGGGGTGTTTCAATTTCAAGCAGCAGAAAGGCTAGGTGCCCCCCTGCCCTTTGCCACAAAGTACTAAGGGAAAGGGGCGCAATCTGAACTCTTGCAAGAGGGCCCACAAGTCTTTAGCTATACCCCTGACTGTAACTATTACCATCCTGCCTTATATTAGACTCTGTCCACTTCATGTGCTTCACCAGTCCCTTCCCCGGGAAGCAGTTTCTTTCATGTAGGGCCTACAACACCCCACCACCCCAGGTCTTTGGTATATTACTGTTCTGGAATGTGACTACAATTACTTGAGGTGTCAGGGTTACATTTTATTTAAGTAAAGTCCAAATAGAATTAACTTCCATGCCGTTACTGTGGATTATTTACAGCGTAATACTAGCTTCTAATAAGCTGCACTTCTCAACACAAAGACCTAAAGTAAACATTTGTACTATAATGATCTTCCATCACTAGACACAATATGAAGAGGGTTTTCCTCTGTTAAATAGACCTAGCATATGCACAATATCCATGATGTTACTGTCTCTAGCACCCTGTAATTACAGTCATTCTATCATTATAACAGTGTTTGCACAAAAGGCTTCTACCGCACCAAAACATCCTGTCCTCCAGTGTTGTTTGCTCCGTTCTCTCGGCATGCTGTGCGCTGTCAGCTCAATATGTGAGTAGTAATTGTTTGATTTCCATAAAAACAGGACAGTATGGCCTCGTTATACCCCGATAAACAACATGTAGTGATGCAAAGTCATGGAGTGCATCAATCTTGTGAGGAAAGAAAGGAAGTCTTTAAAGGCTAGGGAGCGGGCAGATTATATATTAGGGGATGGGAGTACACATCAGTTGGGCCTATCTCAGGCTAAGCCTGTTCCCAGGAGACTAGCTATAGGGGTGTGTAGGGTGGTGTTGGTTCCCCTTTAAATGGAAAAAATCACAGACCAGATTTAGTTAAAACAGTTCATCTTAAAGAAGAACTCCCGCAAAAAATGTTATTCTCTGACCTGCAAGAAAGGTGCATGATATAATCTGCAGTGATTGTCATTTTCTTACCAGTGTCTGTATTTGTTAGTAATATCTCTGAGTTATATCTCCCTTATGCTTCTCATCTGTGTCATGTGACCAGCAATCAGACTCACCAACTGACACAGCATCCTATGTGTGGACAGGAAGTCTAATTCTCTATGTATTCCTATGGGAGCCTCACTCTCAGTCTCATAGGAATGAATAGAGTAGTATCTGGCTTCCTGTCCTATGTCAGTTGGCGATCAGAGAGTTGTTCACATGACACAGCTACAATTAGAAGAGAGAGGATAGCTCACAAATACAGTCACTGGTAAGAAAATTACCTTCACTACAGATTATATCATGTGCCTTTCTAACAGGTCAGAGAATAAAATTTTGTGTGGGAGTTCTTCTTTAACTGAACGCTAGTGCATATACAGTGCTACCAAAGGCTTAGTGGTTGCAGTCACTTTAAAAGGCACATTCCGTTTTGATCCGTCATAATAGAAGTCTATGGTCAAGTATATGCATGACGGAAAACAGTCCTGCATAACGGCAAACAGATGCATCCGTTATGCTTGGCCATAGTCTTAAAGTGTAACTGTCATTCTTTTTTATTTGTGTAATGTGCAGGGGCAGGGATACTGACCATTTTTGCAATATACTTTAATTACTCAAATTATACAGTTCTATTAGAAAAATAGCTCTAAAGTGGCCCATTTTGAGCCTTAGCAACGCTCCTCTGTCTTCTGTCTACATAACAGTGGAGACTTGCTCAGCACTGACTGTGTAATGTAAACAGCAGACAGAGGAACGTTGCTAAGGCTCAAAATGGGCCACTTTAGAGCTATTTTTCAAATAGAAATGTATGATTTCAGTAATAAAAGTATAATACAAAAATGGTCAGCATCACTGGCCCTATATGAAAACAAAAAAATGACAGTTACACCTTAAAGGCTTCCATTTTATATTCCGTCATTGAATTCCGTTATATTCTGTTATAACAGAACCTATAACGGAATTCCTTCACAGTGAGGTTTGGGTTCACTCATCCCTAGCTTACATAAGTGTGGTCTGTGTGATAGCCAACCTGCAAGTGTACCTGACCACAGGCATTATTGTCTTGCATGGGCCAAGGAACATCTACACTGGACAAGGGACCAGTGAGCCTCAGACCTGTCCACTGATGAAAGTCGATTCATGCTGAGCAGAAATGATGGCTTGATATTAAAAGGAAATTTTAAACATTATAAGGACATGAGAGTTTGGGAATACAAGAGCAACGCCACCTTTGACACACTTAGATTAGGAATGAATGTGTCTCATGGATTTAGGTTCTCCTTTCACCCCCGGAGGTTTTTTTTTTCCGTTTTCGTTTTGCGCCCCCTGCCTTCATACAGCCATAACTTTTTTATTTTTCTGTTCCCATAGCTGTATGAGGGCTTGTTTTTTGCGAGACAAGTTGTACTTTCCAACCATTTAATATTACATATGGTGTAGTGGGAAGCGGGAAAAAAATTCCAAACTGGGTGAAGTTGCAAAAAAAAACGCAATTTCGCTAGAGTTTTACGAGCTTTTTATTTACAGTGTTCGATGTTCATTAAAACTGACCAGTTACTTTAATTCTAATTTTTTTGTCATATCTATACCCCTATAACTTTTTGGTACTTATGTGTACGGAGCTGTATGGGGGCTCATTTTTTGCGGGGCGATCTGAACTTTTTATTGATACCATTCTGGGGTGTGTATGACTTTTTGATCGCTTTTTATTTAATTTGTTTTAGAAAAAAAAGCGACAAAAAATGGTGAATCGGCCATAGGAAAGTCTATGCAGCAGCCTCCTGTCATTGACTATGATAGGGGTTGCTGCATACATACTCCGGTTCCCCCGATCGCCACACGGGGGAGCTGGAGTAACACCGGAAGCGCGCACTTCCGGTGTTTTAAGCCCTCGGATCCGAAGGGTTAAATGTCCGCGATCGGCATTACTGCCGGTCACGGACATGAGCCGCGGGTGTCTGCTGTATAAATCAGCAGTTCACCCGCGGCCATGACGCCCGCTCCGTTTAGGAGCAGGTGCCATCTTTAAACACGCGCCCAGCGCCATATGGCGCTGGGCGCAAAGGGGTTAAAGAATGTGTCCATCAGACCTCCTGGGTTCATCACAACAGACTGGATATCTATTAGAGGACCAAAAACTTTCACACTCCTTATCTATAATTGCTACAACAATTTACTGCTACTATAGTATGTTAACTTCTCCACTCCACATATTAATCTGCTTTATGTCACTTGTCTACTTCATTATTCTTATGTTCTTTGGTGTATAAATATGTGAATCTTCAAATACTGTCTTAAAAGATGCCTGACGAAGAGGCCTAACTAGTCTTGAAAGCTTGCAATTGTGTCATCATCTTTTCAGTTAGCCATTAAAAGGTATCAACGTACTGAGGAATCTCATTTTTTTCATCTTCTATTTACTGGCTAACATGGTACGAATATATTTTTTACTTTATTGAATGGTGTATATACATGTTCATGGTGGTCATTTACAAAACATATGCGCCAGTTTTCTACCATACAAAAGTTGCAAAAATTTGGACAAATGGCATTTGGCATTAAAAAAGTTCTACTTTTTGAGTTTCTACACCACTCTCTACAGTTTCTTTAAAAGTGGTTTTGTAGATTAGGCAGGGTCACCACAGCCAGACAGATTTACTGTAATTTATGCCAGAAAACTAGAGTTAATTATGACTGTAGGAGCCGGTGTACATTTTAATTTCTGGCATACTAACATCACAGATGCATCAAATTTACACTCATTGACAAAAAAATAACTCCTCAAGAAGGAGTTGTTGGAATGGAATGAAACTTAGTATATGTGAATGCAATGATGATATATATAAGTGATTACAATATTAGAACGGAATTAGATTATAGGGGGAAACTGCACAATTGAAAGGAGGCTCTGGGCCCTGTTGGGAAGCCTCTAGCCTGGATACAAGATGAGATATGGTTGGAAATGGAGGCATACAGGTTCTGTATGGTATCCTGTGGCTCATTTGCGCACAGATGTTATAGCTGGGCCTGTAGATCCTGCACACTTGTAAGTTGTTGAAGCTGGCATCCCAGCTGGTCCCATACATGCTCAGCTGAAGATAAATCTGGTGACCAGGAAATGTTGCAATGTGGAGGAGATATTCCTGGGAAACCCTTGTTGTGTGTGGATGAGCATTACTGAAAAATGCCAGTTGGAAGCCCTGCCATGAGAGGAAGACATGTGGCCGCAGGTTGTCCCGCACATATCGCTGAGCTGGTAGTGTCTCTCGTATCGCTACTAGGGTTGACTGACTGTCGTATGTGATGACTCCAGAGATCATGATACCAGCAGTTGGAGAGTGTGTCACCACAGCAAAGGCAGGATTGAAGCGCTCACAATGAGGCCTTCATACTTGAATCCAACCACCATGGAATCCAAAACAGAACCTCTCACAATAGTGCTGCAGACCTTTTGTTGTGCAGATCAGTAGGGTTCACGGAAATCAGACTCCCACCAATCAAACATTGAAGGCCTATTCTGAGGACAAACCACCAATGTTAAAGTCCTGGAGAACCACTTTAAAGGGTTGTCCTGAGAATAGGCCATCAATCTCAGATCAGTGGGGGTCCTACTCCCAGCACCCTTATTTGAAGAGACTGCGGCACTCCTCACCGCTTACCAAGTACATGACTATACATTATATAGTGGCAGTGCGTGCTATTGCAGCTCAGGCCAATTTACCTGAATGCAACTGAGGAGCAACTAGGCCACATGACAGATGTACATTGAGGTCACTGGCTTAGGGCCCTTGCACACGACCATATGCGCTCTGAGACATACAGTCCGTGAGCGGGCCATATGTCCCGGAGTGGCATAGATCGTGGGCACGAGAGCGCACAGCATCATAGATTATATATAAGATCATATGAGTGTGGGACAATAGTCCCGCGGGCGGCCCGACATGCACAGCATCATAGTAATCTATGCTGTGTGCTCTCGTGCCCATGATCTATGCTGCTCTCACGGACTGTATCTCTCACGGAGCGCATACGGTCGTGTGCAAGGGCCCTTAGGAAGAGGCCGCAGCACTCACTTGGACCCCCACCAATCAAATATTAATGACCTGCCCTGAGGCTAGGCCACCAATATAAAAATCCTGGACAACCCCTTTAAATGTGAGACATGATGGTAGTTGTTACATTTCAATCAAATTACATTTCTTATGCAGCAATTTGACCTTGATGTTCGAATATAGCTTTATGCTTTGTTTTTCGTGACTTTGCAGCTTTGTTAGTGGAACATACTTGCTTATAAAGGGAATTTATATAAATGAGGATATGCGAATGCATACAATTCTTCATAAACAAGTATAGGTGATGTAGTAATGTACTAAAGCTGAACCATCACGTTAAAAAGGACAGCAAAAATAATGACTAATTTGGGAACTACTTTGGCATGACCGCAGTGCTTTTTCTCGTTGTTTTTTTATTAAGCTACCAGTAGATGGCGATATGGGGCACAGTCAATACGTATGCTTCATAAAGTGCTGTGTAATTATGGCTAAAGCTAAATACATTAGAGACAAACACACAAAAGAAGTCATCAAAAAAAGCACAGTGCAATCCGAAAAACTGGGCTGCAGCTATTGGCTAATGGCCTATCCACACAGCAATTGTCAAGAAGAAATTGCCTAATGCCACACATTGTTTCTGCTGTTTTTGATTTGGGGGTTTTGCTGTTTTGGATGCCTTTTTTGGATGCTATTTTTTGCAACATTTTCTTAGACAAAAAAAAAAGCTAAAAATGTTACATGGAAGTCTGGGTAATATTAAAAGGGTCGTCTCACTTCAGTAAACTGGATTTATCATGTAGTGAAAGTTAATACAAGGCACTTACTAACATATTATTATCCATATTGCTTCCTTTGCTGGTTGGATTAATTTTTTCATCACATTATACACTGCTCGTGGAATCCATTATTGGTGGTCGTGGTTACACACTATAGCTAAAAGCATCAGCCTCTCTGGTGGTAGCGACCATGGGAGCACAGATAGGCTGGTTCCTTTTCCTATATTGTGCAAGCACGACCACCATTGACAGATTGCAGGGTGGTCTGTAACCATGGAAACGAGCAATGTATTATGAGAGTGCTCATCACATTCTTATACATTTTCTTTGATCTTTTTACAAGCTGAGGGTACAGCTGGTGATTTGTAGCACCTCAATTCCACTATCACTGAGTGGTGAGCTACTATTTATTTATCTATTTCTATTGCACGATTGATACCCATAATAGTAGAGCTCCCACAACAGTAATATGGACATCTGGAATTGCATTGAGAAGAAATGTCAAAATGTAGACTCTTTTAAATTTGACTCAGACTATAACCCAGAAACAACAAATATAATACCGAGATCAAATGATGAGATTTTTAAGGAACTTGAAAAATTGCTACAAAAGCAATTAAGACAAAAATGGGAAATCAAATTTCTTAATCAACATTTAGAGAATGGAATTATTCCCAAAGGGCTCATGCTGACAAAGGAACCAGCACAAGATCTATACAGTATAGAATTCAAAACCGAATGGGATACATTCTTAGCAACACAATCCAAGATGTTGATCACTATGATCATAAAAAGAAGGACAGAAATGTTACAGCAGATTATATCCCAAATCAATTATTTGAAAACAACTATTGACTCATTACCACAAAATGATTCTTTCAAAAAATGGGAAGAGGAGATTTGTAAGAGTCTAGACATATTGGAAAGAGAGATTATCAATAAAAAAAAACAAAAAAAACTGTATAGGAGAAAACAAACTAGTGATAATATGGACACAAGATTCTCTGATAATCTAAACAATGATAATAATAATAAAAATAAAAATAATACGAACAACGATCACCGACCCATAAGTATGCCCCCACAACTAATATCAACATCAAATAGATTTGAACCTCTATCAGAACCCCTTTTTTTAGATCAGACACCCCCACATCACAGAATAAGAGCACGATGGGATTCACCACAAATGGAACAAAGATACAGGAGATCAAGATGACCCCACCACAATTACAACTTAAGACACAGACAAGAAAACAGCAATACAACCAGGGAGACACCAACGAGACACAAAACACACCACAACCAAACCCAATACCCAACTCACCAACACCAATATCAGGAACAACAAAGAAATCACCACAAAACAAGATCCCAAACACAATCACGACATCACGAAAACAGACACGGAGGGGACAAAGAAAACCCAAACAGATTAAATCACGACAGATTCCACCAACAGAGGATATAGTCATTAGTTTGAGTACTCATACACTCACAGAACACCAGAAAAGTTTGTTAAATAAGGGATCAAAATACGCACCAACAACAAAATTAGACAAGTTCAACACGTTTATAGGGGTAGAAAAATTCATACGAAAAATTTGTTTAAAGAAATACTTTATGAAAAATCCAATCAAATATGAAATTAAGAATACCTCGAGTTATACACACACAGAATTGAGGGAACAATCCAAGAAATTCCCTAGACAGGAAAGAAGCGAAGAAATTACTACATTTAGAAGAAACGTAGAAATGGAGATTCGAAAAATTAAACCAAATCATATTAAGAATAATCTAAATCCGAAAGAAGTTGAGGCGATTCGAGAACTACAGGATAACGTGAACATAACAATACGTCCGGCAGATAAAGGAGGAGCCATTGTGATACAAAATACTGAAGATTACAACAGTGAATGCACCAGACAACTAACAGACACTCACACATATTAAGTATTAACCACCGATCCCACCGATCTCTTTCAGAAACAATTAGTAGAATACTGCGACAAAGGATTTAAAAACAACATACTACGGGAAAACAAATTTAAATACATTATTTCCACTCCAAAAAGGTTACCAGTATTCTATTGCTTACCAATGATACACAAAAACTTAACTAATCCACCTGGTAGACCAATCATCTCAGGAATCGGTTCTATCACATCCAATTTATCCCAGTATATAGATAAATTATTGCAACCTACAGTAAAATTAATACCATCATACATCAAAGACACAACAGCCATCATCCACACATTAGAACAGATACAGTTTGAATCACATTGGATCATAGGCACAATCGATGTAAACTCATTATACACTTCCATCAAACATGAATTAGGTTTATTGGCAATCAGAAGACATCTTATAAACAATCGCACATTCCCAGAGGAACAAGTAGATTTCCTTCTAGATGGAATTCAATATATTCTTACTCACAATTATTTTAGTTTTGATTCAAAATATTACATACAACTACAAGGTACCGCCATGGGGACCAGATTCGCCCCTAGTTATGCCAACATATTTATGGCACAATGGGAAGAGGACGCTATACGTCCACTCCCAAACTGGGGGTGAGTCTGGTCCTCTGGCGTATATACATTGATGATATCATCATTATATGGAAAGACACAGAAGACAATTTAACATCATTCCTCAACAATCTGAATCACAAGGATTATAATCTGACATTCACAACCAATACAAATACCGAACAGGTGGAATTTTTAGACATATGTGTGAATGTCTGCGGAAATAAAATAGTCTGCAACACATTTCAAAAAGATGTAATGAAAAATAATTATATCTTATTTAATAGCTGTCATTTACCACGCTGGCTCCTAAATGTACCAACCAGCCAATTTAGCAGAATCAAAAGGAATTGCTCGGAATTAGAAGATTTTGAAAAAGAAGCTTACAAAATGAGGGAACAATTTATCAGAAAAGAATACCCACCATCCATTTTAGAAGCATCCTTAGATAAAGTAAGAAAAATGGATAGGGAAGATTTTTTTAAACCAAAAATGGATGACCCAAAAGATCTGAATGAGAATCAAAATGATAACCCAAACATAATATTACCATTTAATACACAATATAGAACAATAGAACAAATAATTAAAAAACATTGGCCCATTCTTATGAAAGATAAAGTAATAGGTCCAACAATAACAAAAAATCAGTTTATTGTATATACAAAAGCCCCAAATTTGGGCATAAAAATTGCACCAACAATAAGAAATAACAAATCAAAGAGTAAACAAACATGGTTAGATATGAAAGGTTTCTTTAGGTGCGGTATATGTAATAATTGTAAAATTACCAAATTTCAAAGGAAAACAGTACAAGTATTGTCAACAAATAATACATATTGCCATAGAATTAAAGAATGTCTAACCTGCAATTCCACAGATGTGATTTACCTCCTCCAATGTACTTGTAATAAACAGTACATTGGAAGAACGAAAAGAACATTAAAAAAAGAGTTTCAGAACACATCAATAATATTCAAAAAGGCTATGAACTACATACGGTGTCAAAGCATTTTAAAGATTACCATGACCAAAATCCAAAAGACCTTACATATATTGCTCTGGAAAAGGTCCCAAGACAATGGAGAGGAGGCAATCACATTGAAAACATGTCCCGCATAGAGTCCAGACAAATATTTGAATTTGATACAATAGTACCGAGTGGATTGAATGCTGAGTTGGAGATTTTTGGTTTTCTGTAGACCAGGGATGGGTGCCCCTCAGGGACGGGACATCAATGTCAGGCTGATTTCCCAGCACCTTGATCTCCTCTCCTTGGGAGGCCCCCACCCCCCTTCATCTTCGCCACTCTATCCGCCATTTCCACACTCAGAGGAAGTGTGGTTATGGACACATATACACACATACAGCATCTCAATTTGAAAACGGAAAATATAAAATTTATAAACCCTAGTAAATTTCACTTACCTCCAACCTATAGGATTCAATAGAAAGCGAAACACATAGAAAATAACAGATACACAAGAAACAGAAGAAAAAAACTATATGGAAATAATACATGATGAAAAATTAATCAAAAGAGTGATAAATACCTTTAGAACACACAATTAGAAATACCATCATTTAGATAGCCAATAACAAAATATAATATTAAAGTAAGATATATCATAACTTATACTAGTTATTGTTACAGCTCACATTATCACATGCACTCATGTCTGTTTCCATTCTATCAAACATGAGTATATATACAAGACCCATTATGTCCTTTTTTTATATATTTTTATATATATATATATATATATTATTTTTTATATATTTTCTCTATATATTTTTTTATTTTTTACATATATATTTTTTATATACATATACTTTTTATTAGATGAATTGTATATTATTACCATCAACTACGTTCAAATTTATGTATATACACTTTCCTAATTTATCTCATTTCTATAATGGAAAGATAGAAAGGATATAATCCACAGGGTAGTGACATATGCCACTCCAGATTTTGGATTCAACCTCATAAAAAAGAGGAGGAGTTCTAACAAGGAAAATATAAGAGTGCTAACATTCTATACAGATCCACAAGACCACTGAGGAAGGGGCAAGCTAAGCCCCGAAACGCGTCTGGTCACTTTATATAGATACCCTGTGGATCACCAATATAGCACGTTATTCAATTTTTTCATTTTCTCATTTTTCATTTTTTTTATAAGAAGAAAGTCACCTTTTATTCTATATGAGAATTGGAACGCTAACTAGCTATCATTCTGAAAAGAAAACGCTCAACCACGCTCAGAAATCAATGCTCTTTCAAATTTGGCACCAATTTACGAACGGGGATACACGTGGGACGCCACGTGGGACGCCACGTGGGACGCCGTAATCCAAAATCTCGGAGCAGACAGCCACACGGAGGAGACAACGCGCGCTGATCTATTCAACACAGACCACTGCCGGCACCAAGGAATCAGCGTTCCCTAGGAGGGGTAAAGTAATCTGACATCAGGATATATCTATACATCATAAACCTATATACCCTTATGTGCATATCTACATTGAAATATAGCGACTGACCCACTGATCACAAATAGTGGCCTATCGATATACAGGTGTCGATCCATCTACATAGTTACTGGTATATAATCGGAACCAGAGATACTCCGATAGGTCATCAGTATATGATTGGTGAGGGTCCGACCCCCGGGACCCCTGCTGGTCAGTTGTTTCGAGAAGGCAGAGGCCTTCTCACAGCTCAACAAGCACAGTGCCGTACATTGTATAGTGGTTGTGTTAGGTATCGCCCCTTCTATGGGGCTGAGCTGTGCCTAGGCCACATGACCGATGAACGTGCCGTCACACGACCTAGAGAAAGCTACGAGAAGGACTCTGGCCTACTGCTAGTGCCAGTGACTTTTCAAAGAGCTGGCCGGCTGGGGTCCCGGGTGTCGAACCCCCACCAATCAGATATTGATGACCCATCCAGAGGATAGGTCATCAGTATATAAGTAAGGGGTTTTCCAAGAATTTTTTTTTTTACTGATGACCTATCCTCCGGATAGGTCATCAGTATCTGATTGGTGGGGGTCTGACACCCAGGACCCCCGATGATCAGCAGTTTGAGAAGGCAACAGCGCTCCAGTGAACATTAAGGCCTTCTGACAGCTTATCAAGCACAGAGACATACTTTGTACTGCGGCTGTGCTTGGAATCGCAGCTCAGCCTCATTCACTTGAATGGGACTGAGCTTCTCCTAGGCCATGTGATGATTGTCTTGTCACTGGCATAGGAAAAGCAGAGAGAAGGTAGTATAGTATAAAAAAGTATAGTATAATAGTAAAAAAATGAAAGTAAACAATGTTGGTTACCATTCACAAACAGCAAGCAGAGATCTTATCTTGAAAACAGAATATTGGAAAAGTGTCAGTCTAACCCTTATTTGCTGAAACTGGAATACCCCTATACAGAAATTCAAAAGTAGGTTCTTAGTGGTGTTTTCTGGCGAATTTGCGTTTTTGTGTGATGCTCTAACTCTCTAACAAGGGGGACTTTCTCTGGTCAGATTGATGGTCTGACAGAGAGTTAAAAGGGTTGTCTCACGTCAGAATATAGAATTTATTATGTAGAGAAAGTTAATACGAGCCACTTACTAATGTATTGTGATTATCCATATTGCCTCGTTTGCTGGCTGGATTAATTTTTTTATCCCATTATACACTGCTCGTTTCCATGGTTATGACCACCCTGCAATCCATCAGAAGTGGTCGGGCATGTACAGTATAGGAAAAAGCACTAGCCTATGTGCACTACCACAGTCCTGACCACCAGAGAGACTGGCAACTTTTCCTATAGTGTACAATCACGACAACCACTGCTGGATTTCAGGGTGGTCATAATCATGGAAACAAGCAGTGCATCATGTGATGGAAAAATGAAATCAAGCAAGCAAAGGAAGCAATATGGACAATCACAATACATTAGTAACTGCCTTGTATTCACTTTCTCTACATGATAAATGCAACTTGCTGAAGTGAGACAACCCCTTTAAGTGAGGTTGTTTGCCATGCTAAAACTCCAAAAACAGAGGAAGTTAAAGAGCCAGGACAAGAGGTAAAATACATAGCGACTCCAAAAACATATATCCAGAAAACCATTTACCATGTTGCAAATATCGATTATCAATTTGGGTTCAACTCCTTCCCTGGTGATAGTGTCCTGTCAACTAGAAACTTTGAAGCTGCCTACTGGCTAGTCATACAGTTAGTTAGACCCACACCATTGACTGTGACATTAGAGGATGGTGTGTGTGTGTGGGGGGGGGGGGGGGCGGGGGTTTGGGCAGTGGAAATAAAAACATGGTGAAAAGATATGAAAAAACAGATCTGGGTGTCTTGGTGTCTTGGGGGCTAACTGGAAGTGAAGGTTTGTCCTGGTCTCTGCCTGTCCCCATCACCAGATCCTATGCCTTCTATGGGACTGTTAGGTTTCTGATTTATTTCTTTTTATACTCTTTGCACTGCACTCATGAGGGGCAATCACCTCGAAACAGCTGTCTGCAGATGAGGTGCCGGCTTATTTAAAGTGTAACTGCCGTTTCACTACCAAAAATAAAATTCCTAACATGTGATGCTGAAGGGCAGATATTCATGAAGCTGTATTTTTCAGTTAATTTTCCTTTCTGATGTCTGTATTCAGCCCTTAGCAACCATATTTCTCTGTGCCTCTATTTCAGCATCTTCCTAAAATGGCCTCTGCTGCACTTCCTGGTGGTGGTGATCTTTGCCCTGTCCTTAAGGCCATCCTGTATTTCCTCACTTCCCATAAGCCTTTGCTCTTCTCACATGAACTAGAAAGACCAATCAAAATACAGATAACTCCCCCACTATCCCAGAGCAGTGTGTATCCTCACATACAGATAACCAGACACAAGCCCTGCATTACATGAAGTCAGTGAGCATTTGTATTAACCTCTTAATAGTCATTTGTCCCTCATTATCTTTCACACTGACGGGTGAGGGGGGGTTGCTTTAGTTGCTCATATCTCTGGTTTGGTACCAGCTAGAAATATGGCATTTGTATTGTCTTAAAGCTGACATTTTGACAATACCAAAATGACATAAATCTGTTCACTCATAGAGTGAATCCGCCCCCCAGTGCTGATCCGTCTCTTGTTATGAGATAGAGAAGACGTCTTGCACATGGTTACAGCTTGAGAAGACAGCAGCTGAATAGGAAAGTAGCATGCATCTGTGGGGGTTATTAGGTAAAACTGAGAGTGATCAAATTTTAAAGCACAAAAGCATTTATACAGCAGAGTGTACTATACCATTAGGGGATAAAAAAAATGAAACGGCAGTTACACTTTAATATCTAAGTCATGTCTCAAAGACTATTTAAAGGGTCAAACACTGACTTATAGGATAGCTGCCTTACATCTGGTGGCATTAGCAGAGATTGTTAAGAGCTTATTTGCATCCCTTTCTTCCCAGAATTCCAGAGGAGCATGTATGGCTTATAAGTCTCCTCACTCTGATTAAGGTGCTCTCCCCAAGGAGAGATAGTACCCCCAAATCCTAACTTAGGTCTCTCATCCAGTTAAGGGGTTATCCCATGACTAATATAAAAAATGAAAATCAGACATCATATAATAATACAATTTCTTTCTAACAAAGCTAGAACCAGCCCTGTACCTCACATGGGTCCAGAGATCTCCCCATTCATTGCTCTGCTAGATTTATATCAAGCTGGCAGCTCAAGGGGAGTGTCTTTTCTGCTGCAACTAAGAGGGCGTGTCCATGCTTACCCTATCACAGCTCAGGAGGCAGTTAATGGATGGAACTGAGCATGTGCGACCATCTCAGTGGGAAGGCCAAAGAAATAAGAAAAAAATATACAGATACATTATATTGAATAACTCAGTGGCTATGCTAAATTATTAATTACATGCAATTACAAAAGTATTCAGATCCAGGTGCTGGTTTGAAAACTGTAGAATATTTTCCATGGGACAACTCCTTTAAGCTAGTACTCTCTGCTCTGCACTGATGAGGGGCAATCACCCTGAAACAGCTGTCTGCAGATGAGATGCTGGCGTTTTTAAGTCAGAGTAATGTAGCAAGGCCTCTTTAAAGGGTCAAATGTTAACTTACAGGATAGCTGCCTTACATCTGGTGGTATCAGAGGCAGAGCTTGTTAAGAGCTCATTTGAATCCCTTTCTTCTCAGAATTCCAGAGGAACATGTATGGCCTATAAGTCTCCTCACGTCGATTAAGGCGCTCACCCCAAGGAGAGACAGTACCCCCCAAATTCTTTTTGGTTTAAGAAACTGTTCTGCATGTACTACTGCATGCCTTTTGTTACACCCTTATGACTCTGTGTTGTGCCATTCTTTTGTTATTTAACTAGAGTTATGAATGAATTGCCAGCAGCTTGCAGTACAGGTACAGATGGGTGTTACCATTTGGGGGTTTGTCCCTGCACAGCCTGACAAAAGCAGCATTGATTGGACTGAAGTCAGACACACCCACTTCTGGTAACAACCAGCAGTACCTTTACTGCAGACCAGTGTCAATTTACTTGTAAACTTCTATCAGGAATAATACAGGAATGGCACAACAGAGAGTAATAAGAATAGATGCTCCTGAATTGTTACTACATGAAAGTAATTACTAAAACAGACAGGGGAGATGACAGCTCCTCTTTAAGTTACCTTTAATAAGTTCTGTCTTGTGTTCTTGAACAGATCAACACGCTATGCACCTGGTTAGATAATAATTTAGGGGACGTAGTAGTATTAAAGTAACCTAAACTGGAATTATGTGGAGACAGGAGGAGTTAAATGCTGAATCATTGCATGCAACATTTTTTGTCTGGCTGAAAACCGCAACTAATGCCAGAAAGCTTCTGGATCCACACAGATTGTATTATAGTCTATAGGGTCCAGCAGTGAACTGCAGTATCCAGCTAGGCCAGATCTGACAGGCTGTTCCGGCAGAGAACAGCCTGCTGTAGCTCACTAGTTGTGCCCTAGCTGGATACTGCTGTTCACTGCAAGACCCCATTGACTATAATGGGATCTGGTGGATCCAGCTGCTTCCGACATAAGTGCTGTTTTTTTTTAGCAGGATCTGTCAAGCTATTCCGGCAGAGCTTACCAGGTCCAGCCTAGCCAGATACAGCTGTTCACCGCTGGATCTATTAACTATAATTGGATCCTGTTTGAACCGGCTTCTTTCGAGCATAAGTGTCAGTTTTCAGCCACACAGCAAGTGAACCTAGCCTAGCTGGAGGCAATCACGTGCCAAGGGGGGGGTGGCGGGGTTGGCATCCACCGCGGGTGCCCGCTGTCAGGGGGGTACCAGAAGCAATGAGCGCTTCCATCAATACACATGCTGTCCTGACACTCACTGACCGCTCAGCTCCCCACGCTCCTTCTCTTCTTCAGGCCGGAGCTCTGAATGGTGAAGCAAGGAAGCCTTCTGCATAAACAGATCACGCTGCCGGCCTGTTTGAGAGGAGTCTGCAGCCCGGGGATCTTCCTGTGCTCCTCCCACTAAGTGCTAAAGAGCAATCTGTGTCTGCAGAGGAGAGCTGGATCTGAGCATCAAGGAACGGGGCAAGGTGAGTAGTTACTGTTTTTTTTTTGTTTTACTAACACAGAGGGGGCACAGCGGGCATTACTACTATGAAAGGGGCACAATGGGCATTACTATTATAAAGGGGGCACAGACGGCTTTACTACTATAAAGGGGGCACAGAGGGCTTTACTTCTATGAAGGGGCACAATGGGCAATACTACTATAAAGGGGGCACAGAGGGCAATACTACTGCAAAGGGGCACAGAGGGAGTTACTACTATTAAGGGGGCACAATGGGCATTACTACTGTGAAGGGGCAAAGAGGGTGTTGCTACTGCAAAGGGGCACACAAGGCATTACTGCTATTAAGGAAGCACAACAGACATGATTACTATGAAGGGGTCAAAATGAGCGTTACTACTATGAAGGGGGCACAATGGGCATTATTACCATGAAGGGGAAACAATGGGCATTACTACTGTCAAGGGGGCTCAATGGGCATTACTACTGTAAAGGGGGCACAATGAGGATATAACTGCTGTGAAGGGGGAAAAATAAAGGGATAAGTACTTTAAGGGGGTCACAATGTGGGCAAAAGTACAGTGAGGGAGCACATTATGGGCATAACTACCATGAGTGGGCACAATGTGGATATTATTAGGGGGCATATATCTGGACATAACTACTGTGAAGGTTGTACAGTGAGGGCAATGCTACTGTGAGGTGGCACATTGTTTTTAAAATATTGTGGGGGAGTGCCAGAGAAAGGACCTTTGTGGTGGCAGTTTTGCGAGGTCTTAAGTGAAGCTGATGTATTACTGGGGCATAATAATTATTTAGATAGATTGGGTATTTTATATTGGTTGCCCAGGCAAACCCATGCATTATGTGAACTCCAGCAAGGGTGATGCTGACACACAACTAAATTACATAAAATATTCATATACCGGCTGTTAATATGTGATAACAAAAAAATTTGATGGATGTGTCCCTTTAAACTGCACAGGGAGGTGCCATTTCCCTTTTTCTCTGGCTTTGAGTCATGCTCCTCTCATTTAAAGCTCTGCGTTCACTAAGTAGTCTCCTTCTTTTGCTCGCTCTCGTGTCACATCACCGGCATGACAGGAGACAATATCGTTCCTCTAGCCGCGAGAAGGATTTGTTTTTCACGTCGTACGCTTGTTATAGCAACCAGATATGTGTCAGTTGGAGCAGATTTCCTGTTACACATTCTGCACACAGTCCCAGCTAGCAGATGTAAGTCATTTCACACAATGCAGCCCCGCGTAGTCTAGTAATGACAGCACAGCGCCCGAAATAAACAAGATGTACTCAACGTGTACATGTGATTAACCTGTCTCCTGCCCTCTTCTACAGAGGATGACGTACAATGGAAGCTAGAAGTCTATGGAAATGAGAAAAAAAAAGAAAACCGCAACATGAAGAGATCTGCAGAGAGAATGCTCACAGACGTCCCTAAGTATAGATGTGCGGAGGAAGAAAGGCACTAGGCATGACTAAGTAGATGAAATGTGAGGCTCAGCACACTCCCTTCCTGCTAAGTGGTGCCAAATATTTGTAATCCGAAGGCATGTTGTGGGGGAGCATCGCAAGTACAGCAAGACTAGAGCACAGATAGGACTGCCCTATTACTCCACCAGGCCTGCAGATCCAAGCACGAGATCTGCTGCCTGCTCACAAAAATTAGGTTAGGGTTCCCTCACGATGAAACGTTTAGTCATTTCCAGACAGTTTAAAAATTCTCTTCTCCACTGATTCTCCAAGATTCAGCCTGACACACTGTGAACCTTCAAATTTGGAACCAAACGCTCCCAACCTCTTCCCCCCCAGACATTTCATGTGGGGATATGATGACAGGGGCAGGGACGCGCTACTCTTACTCATACACAATAAGTACAATTAGATGTGCATTTCACGGACATTAAGTAGTTCAGGGTATATTAGGGCTCATGCACACGACTGTATTTTGCGGAACAGAACAGCCGGCCCCTAACAGAGCAGAACTATCCTTGTCCGTAATGTGGACAATAATAGGACATCTTCTATTCTTCTCCGGAATAGACATATGGAAACGGAATGCAAACGGAGTAACTTCTGTTTTTTTTGCGGACCTGTTAAAATGAATGGTTCCGTATACAGTCTGCAAAAAAACGGAACGGACACGGAAAGAAAATACATTATGAGCCCTTAGTTGCAGGATTCTGCCATTTATTTCTAGGGGGGATTTTTTAGTTTTAAACATAATTTTTTTTTTTTTTTAAATCAGATTGATTCAAAAAATATATAGCACACCTCTGAGAAATTAAAGCTTCCAAACGCAGTTTGAACGGAGGCCATACGTTAAGCGGTTTGGGCTGTATTAATCGCAGAATTCTGCCATTCATTTCTATGGGGATTTTTAAAATTTTTCAATGTAAATTTATTAAAAATTGCAAATCCAAATGATTCAAAAAATACATAGCACACCTCTCGGCAAAGAGAGCTTCAAAGCGCAGTTTGAATAGAATCTGCATGCTGTATTAATTGCAGAAGACTGGAGAAGAATAATAAATAAAATATAAGAATATGTGGAATAACAATAGGGTGCTTTTCAAGCGGAATAATAACAACCACTGGAGTATGGTTTTATATAAAAGGAAAAAAAAATCACACACCACATAGTACCCACATAGTACATGACAATACCTTTCTAACAAAGCTAGAACCAGCCCTGTACCTCACATGGATCTAAAGATCTCCACATTCATTGCTCCAATCGCTCTGCTAGATTATCTTCACCCTGGGGGCTCGGGGGGCATGTCCTTTCTGCTGCAGCTCTCTCCTTGTAACTGCCACAGCTTCTAACAGATCATATGGATGGTGGATTTAAACTGAGAACGTTCAACTAGCACAGTGAGATGGACAGAAAATAAGGAAAAGAACAAACAGCAGGTGGCGCTATACAGACACATTTTATTGAATATCTCAATTATCTCGGTTATACTAAATTTTGAATTATATGCAATTACAAAAGTATTCAGATCCAGGTGCTGATTTGAAAAGAAGTAGAATATGTTTCATGACACAACTAATTTAAAAGATATGTACACCTTTGCATATTTTTTGTTACGTTTTTTTCTTTTCTCTAAGAGGTCTTTCACACGAGTGGATCCTGTGCATGGCATCCGCTGCATGAAAGAGTGTCAAGCCCCGTTCCGGACAGCAAAGACATGGAGCATTAACATGATTGATAATGCTCCGTGCCTCTCTGTGATCTTTTTACTACAAAATCACAGTGACAACTTTATCTCACTGTGATTTCATAGTAAAAAGATCACAGAAAGGTAAAGAGCATTATAAATCATGGAACGGGGCTTGACACTCTTTCACGCAGCGGATTCCACGCACAGGACCCGCTTGTGTGAAAGAGCCCTAAGGGTATGGCCACACAGTCGAGCCTCATTCACACGTCCATGTCCATGCTCAAATCCGTGAGCAGGTGGTCAGTGGGCCATCCGTGAAGCTGTCCGTGAAGGATCCGTGTTGGGTCCTTGTTTTGCCATCCGTGTTGCATCCGTGTTTCACTGACACTGAACAGCTGAAAAATAATTTGATGACATCCGTGAGGGAACCGTGGTTTTCACGGACTCATTGACTATAATGGGCGTGAGGGATCCAGGAACACGGATCAAGATAGGACATGCATCCGTGCTAAAAACACAGACCCACGAACCGTGCTAAAACACTGATGTCTGAATACACACATTGAAATGAATGGGGACGTGTGCTGTCCATTGAGAACACGTACAGCACATGTCCGTGAAACACTGACATGTGAATGAGGCTTCAGGTTTCCTGATGCAGTTTTGGAAGCCAAAATCAGGAGTGGATCATAAAGGAAGAGAAAGTATAAAGGACACTCCTGATTTTGGCTTTGAAAACTACCTGCAGAAACTTGACCATTTGACCGTACCCTAAGGTTACCTGCACACAGGTACAGGCTTACAAACAGAATTTCTGTGTGGATTTCCGTGCAGGTTACTCTCCATTTCCACACCACAATCTGCATGTGTTACTTGCGGATTTTGATACAAAGCATCTGCAGAAACAATTGACGTGTTGATCAAAATCACAATCCGCACGACAGGGCAATTTCTGCACAGAAAAAATATGCAAAGTGTACATGAGAGTTATCAAATCTCATTCCCTTTGCGGATACTGCTGCTTTTCTGCACGAAAATCCACACGGAAAAGTCGCACTTAATCGGCAACGTGCATCTAAAAATGAAGCAAATTTGCAAATTGTCTTGACTGAAAATCTCCTACTGTTTTTAGTCTCCACATTTATGAAGATCTGTCAGTCTTCATAGTTAAATATTACAAACCTTGTGTAGTCTGACCCTGCAGTCATAGGGGGTCATTTATTAAGACCGGCGTTATAGATGCCAGTCTTAATATCTCCCTTAATATCCCCTATAGCTGGCGGTGGATCTGCTGGAGTCATGTAGAGGCGACGGCCTCTCCATAACGTTGGCGGATTCACCCGTTTCTAAATGTAAGACAGCTTCCTTGCAGTCTTACATTTAGACCATTTTGTATGCCTAAACCAGGCGTAGAAAATGGTAAATGAGACGGATCCCCTTCCTCGCCCACGCCATGCCCACTTTTTTAGACCAGGCGTGAGAGAAAAAGTCAATGGACCTTTGCGCTGAAATCTGCCACAAAAATACGCCTAATATAGACGTATTTCTGGTTAGTAAATGACCCCCATACTCTCTTCTACCCCTCTTTACTTCTTGCTACCTTACATTTGGTAGGTTAGCAAGAGGTGGCAGGCAGATAGTATGAGTATGAAGGCAGCAATAGAATGCAGACTACATAGAGGTTGTTTGTAGTCTGTTACCAGGGAGATACATTGCACCGCATAGTAATTGTACACACCAAACGGTAGGATATTTTGAATCAAAATTATTTGTATAGTTTAAGAAGAAGAATAATAATGATAATAGTAATAATAATAAAGTAGCTTCATTTTCATGAAAGCACTGGAGCAATAAACTGGCTACAAAGATGTATAGCCATTATATGGTTTTTCCCTTCTTAGGAGGTGAAGGCACAGCACTAAGGATATGCCATCACTTTCTAATCATTGGAGGTCCAACTGCCAGAACCCCAATAATCCTGAGAATTAGGCTAGGGCTACACGGCGACATGTGTCGCGCGACACATAGTGCACAACTACACGACGACAGTTGTTGCGTGACATTGATGTCGCACCAATGTCGTGCGACAATTTTTATAATGGAAGTCTATGGTGTCGCACTCCTACATGCGACATGCTGCGACTCCAAGATGGATTTTTTGCGACTGTCGTGTCGCAGTTGCAGCATGTCGCATGTCGCAGTGTGACACCATAGACTTCCATTATAAAAATTGTCGCGCGACTTTGGTGCGACAAGAAGTTGCACGACAACTGTCGTCGTGTAGCCCTAGCCTTAAACCAGCACCTTCTCTGAGGATTATCTACTGAGTGAGAGACCTCACTATTTCTACAGTACGAGAGAGAGAGATAAATAAAAGAGCCAAGAAGGTGCAGAATCGGCATGGTTGAGCATTGGAGTCAGACAGTGGGGTATTTGATGATCAAAACTACTGCCGTGAGAGTGACATTGCTTGGACACCTTTCACACTCGGACACAACCTGGCCAGTCGTACCTCATCCCTCAGTTGGAAATTACAGCCAGCATTGCAAGAGTAATATTGCCAGCGATAGAGTCTGCACAGAGAGAGACTTTGGGAAAATAGAGAGGAAAGAGTACTACGTTCCCCATCCTTGCTCCAATCCATACATTGCTATCTGGGGAGATTTACACTGTGAAT
The DNA here is from genome assembly GCA_900303285.1 of Rhinella marina. NCBI lineage: Eukaryota > Metazoa > Chordata > Amphibia > Anura > Bufonidae > Rhinella > Rhinella marina. Next base: position 178,735 of record ONZH01002873.1, read on the forward strand.
TATTGGAACTGTGTTTTGATAATGTTGGATGTACTACAACTCCCATACTGGACTTTAGTAAAGAGAGACATTTATTTCCTACATCTGGCCTGGTTACTGACTCCTGCACCATACGCCAGCCACTGCACTTTACACCTCTGCACCAAACCTATAGAATCAGGCTACGATCAGGCAGGAGCTCCAACATCAGGGTGCACCCTCTTAAGGGCTCATGCACACAGACGTATGTATTTTGCGCTCCACAAAACACAGATCCGCAAAAAATACGGATGGCGTCCATGTGTATTCTGCATTTTGTGGAACGGAACAGCTGGCCCCTAATAGAACAGTCCTATCCTTGTCCGTAAAGCGGACAATAATAGGACATGTTCTATTTTTTTGCGGAACGGACATATGGAAACACAATGCACATGGAGAAACTTCCGTTTTTTTTGTGGACCCATTGAAATTAATGGTTCCGCGTACGGTCCGCAAAAAAAAAAAAGGAAGGGATACGGAAAGAAAATACGTTCGTGTGCATGAGCCCTAACACCGTCCTGGCCCTAGGGAGCATCAGTGTGAGGATTGCCGCTGTAATTGACTGTTACTCCCATCCTCCACTCTTCCTGGGTTTGCGGCATATTCTGTTGTCTTTGTTGGTCTGTAGTGTGTCTGAATCAGTGTGAAATCTCAAAATTGGTCTGTCAACTGAATTCTGTTAAATTATATTGACATTGCCCAATTACATAGAAGTTCTCCTTTGGTGATACAGCATCTAATTAACACTCCGTAATACACCTTCTGATGGAACAATTCTTTCCTGCCAGAGTAATTTAAAAAATCGGAGATACAGTAGGGATATAGGACGGTACCCTATGTGAATTAGGGTTCATTCACATGACCATACGTATTCGTATATAGATATACGTATCTATGTGATGTCTGTGTTGCAACCGTTTTTGTTTTTGTTTGTTTGTTTGTTTGTTTTTTTGACCCATTGCAACAATGCCTGGTCTTGTCTGCAAAACGGACAAGAATAGGATGTATTCTATTTTTTGGGGGGGGCTGTGGAAAAGACATACGGTTGTGAACGTCACATATTTGTGGCTCTATTGAAATGGATGTGGATTGGATGCAGAGAAAACATACGCTCGTGTGAATGGGGTCTAATGCCTAATAGCACAATGCAGATGAATGCACTGGCTCAGTGAATGGCAAGAAACAATCACTGCAATTTAACCAGGTAATGATCAACTGCTGTAGGATCTCAATACCATAGAAAAACACTTCAGTTTTGTCCCCATTCATTGTCAATGGGGACAAAACGTACCTGAACAGAACGGAGCGCTCCAAAATACATTCTGTTCCGTTTGGTTGCATTCCCGTACTGGAGAGCAAACCGCAGCAAGCTTTCTCTGACACAATTTGACACAATAGAAAATGGATCCGTCCTCCTTTTACTTTCAGTGGAGTTAATGACGGATCTGTCTTGGCTATGTTACAGATAATACAACCGGATCCATTCATAACGGATGCAGATGGTTGTATTATCAGTAAGGCTACTTTCACATTAGCGTTTTTAAATTCCGGTATTGAGTTCCGTTATAAGGGCTCAATACCGGAAAAAAACGCTTCAGTTTTGTCCCCATTCATTGTCAATGGGGACAAAACTGAACTGAAGACAACGGAATGCTCCTGAAAGCATTCCGTTCCGTCTTCAGACCGGAGAACAAACCGCAGCATGCTGCGGTTTGCTCTCCGGTCCAGGCATCCGCACCAAGACGGATCCGGAATGACCCCCAATGCAAGTCAATGGGGACGGATCCGTTTGGTGTGGACACACCAGTAATCCGGATCTGTCCTCCATTGATTTCCAACGGGGGGTCATTCCGTCTTACATACATAGATACATACATACAGCATGTCTTCACGCGCCTCCTGCGCGCAGCTATGACGTTTCCCCACTGCGCCCAGCAGAGGGCGCTGTGGGGAATCGTCATCACTGTGCACAGGAGGCGCGTGAAGACGTTTTGCCGGCGTCCCTGGAGTATGTGTGTATGTATGTATGTCTGTATGTTTGTATGTATGTCTGTATGTCTGTATGTCTGTGTCTTGTTTTCAATGTGTGTCATGTGTGGGGCACATGTATAGCGTTAGCACGGATCCGTTGGCACCCTTTAGGTGCCGGATCCGTGCTAACGCTAGTGTGAAAGTAGCCTAACGGAAGCGTTTTTGCTGATCCCTTTCGGATCAGGCAAAATCGGAAGTGTGAAAGTAGCCTTAAGCCTCATTCACACATCAGTGTTTGGTCAGTGTTTTCCACCAGTGATTGTGAGCCCAAACCAGGATTGGAGCCTCCACAGACATAAGGTATAAGGGAAAGCTCTGCACATGTTTAGAGCCGCACCTGGTTTTGGCTCACAATCACTGATGGAAATCACTGACCGAACACTGACTGTGTGAATGAAGCATTAGTCAGGTACCCATCAGTTAAAGATCAGATAACCCGAATAGGTTTGTTTTCTGCCACTGTCTTCTGTATTTCATTGTATACATTGCTGAATAGAGACAGTGGCAATGTCTCAATAGCAGGAGTTAGCAAACTTTGGCACGCCTACTGTTGTGAGACTACAACTCTCAGCAAGCACATTTGCTTGACTGTTCTTGTAACTCCTACAGGGGTGAATAAAGCATTCTGGGAGTTGTAGTTTCAGAACAGCTCGAGAGCCGAAGGTTGCTGTTCCCTGCTCTTAGTACCTTAGTACCTGCTTAGTACCTTCTGTGTAGTATACCTGCTAGGTCTAGGCACTAATATTAGACTGTTTTCACCTATGATTGGGGCTTCTAGTTATATCCCAGTGCCAGAAGAAACCTGCACTGTAAAAAATAAGATAATAGATAATGTAATTGGGGAACCAAAAACTGTAAGCTTGGAGCACCCAGAACTAAACATACTATATATCAAAGGGAAAGAAATAAACCCAATAAGCTTTTTTTGAGTGTGAATTTTGAAAAAGAAAGAAATCAGAAAAACTGTCACAAAAATAACAATAAAATCTTGTAGTTTTCACACTAGCTACTAAGCCTAATAATAGGCACCACTGCAGTTATCTGCTTATCATTACAGGAAGGTTTGGAATGACACATATAACCTATACACACAGATAACACGTAATCCACCATTCACAATAGGTGATTGTCAAAGCTTATCAGCTCCCTTCTGACCTCTGCACAGGTCACAGAGCATGTCTAGAATAACCTCCCATAGAAATCAATTAGGTCCCCTCCCGTCCATTGTGTCTATGGCCCATGGTGGCTGCTGTAAAGCAATTCTCTAAATGCTGTTAATAGCAGGGCTCAGACAAGATGACCACCCCCATAATTATATTCAGGAAACAGAATAAATAAATCTGCAATCAGAAAATAAAAACTGGTTTTAAAGTAGTTATCTGGTCATTTATTTTGATGACCTATCCTCTGGATAGGCCATCAATATCAGTTCAGCAGGGGTCTGACACCCGGGACCTCTGCCGAACAGTTGTTAGAAAAGGTCGGTGCTCTGTGAGTGCTGCGGCCTCTTCCTAGGCCATGTGACGTCACCGTACATCAGTCACATGGCCTAGTTGCAGTTCAGCCCCACTGAAGTGAATGGAGCCTGAGCTGCAATACCAAGCACTGACACTCTACTATGTACGGCACTGTGCTTGGAAACCTGCCGGCTCTGTGAAGCAACTGATCGGCGAGGATGCCGGGACTCGGACCCCTGCCGATGTGATAACGATGACCTGTCCTCAGGATAGGTCATCATTATCTTTATCTGGATGACCCCTTTAACTGGCAGAAAAAAACTTGGGTGACACAATTCCTTTAGAGTTCATGCACATAAGTGTTTTGCAGTCCGCAAATCGTAGATTTGCAAAACACAGATTCTGCCCAAGTACATGCCACCATTTATTTTTAAAATTCTGTAGACATGTCCTATCCTTGTCCGTAAGATGGAGAAAAATAGGAAATGTTCTCTTTGTTACGAGGCCACGGAACGGACATGCAGATTTGGACAGCACATTGAAATCCGCATCATGAGTCCGCATCTGATCTGCCAAAAATGCTGATCGGATGCGGTCCAAACATACCGCCTTGTGCATGAGTCCTTAAGGGGTGAATTTTATTTTTTGGTTGTCAGGCATGTTACATGGAAACCAGCTTCTGTAATAAATGTTCATTTGTATGTCTAAGTGAGCACTGTTCTTAAAAAATGTGAATTTAAAAATTCAATATAGTGTTAACCAATTACAGTGATCCCTCAAGATACAATGGCCTCAGGATTCAATATTTTCAACATACAATGGTCTTTTCTGATCCATCGTAAGTTGAAACCAGACTCAACATACAATGTCTCAGACTCAGATCCAACCAATCAAGGTCACTTCTCTGGTAAAATATCTGTATTAGTAACTAGTTATCAGCTGTTCCTGACTGTTATATGTAAGGACTTGTTTTATCTGTCTTAGTTATCTGCTTATTTTTCTTAAATTTTCATTTTCTCTTATCTTGGATGACATTTTAGGGCTTAGGAACCGATTACTCAACTTACAATGGTTTCAACATACAATGGTCGTCCTGGAACCAAGGTACCACTGTACTAGGAAATTAAATGAGTTTTCTAATTTCAGAATATTAATGGTTTATCCTAAGGATAGGTCATCAATATCAGATCCATGGCGGTCTGACTCTCACCACCTGCCAATCAAATGTTAGAAGAGGCCGAGGCTCTTAAGCTGCAATACCCTGCCCCGCTGCTACTAAATAGCCAATGTGCAGGTTGCTGGACCCATATAACAATGTAGAGGTTGCAAAGCTCGCAGGGTAGCCAGGAGTTGGACCCTCACCAACCTGATGTTAACGGCCTGTCCTGAAGATAACTATCAGTGTTGTTAATGAGGTTATTCAATCCTATAAAAAGCCCCCCCATATGCTGGGCCCCCGACACTGAATATATTTACCTGGGTCCCCGCTCCTTGCACCGCTCCTGGTCCCCGTATATGGGTATATATAGATATGCAGTACAGACCAAAAGTTTGGACACACGTTCTCATTCAAAGAGTTTTATGTATTTTCATGACTATGAAAATTGTAGATTCACACTGAAGGCATCAAAACTATGAATTAACACATGTGGAATTATATACTTAACAAAAAAATTTGAAACAACTGAAAATATGTATTATATTCTAGGTTCTTCAAAGTAGCCACCTTTTGCTTTGATTACTACTTTGCACACTCTTGGCATTCTCTTGATGAGCTTCAAGAGGTAGTCACCTGAAATGGTATTCCAACAGTCTTGAAGGAGTTCCCAGAGATGCTTAACACTTGTTGGCCCTTTTGCCTTCACTCTGCGGTCCAGCTCACCCCAAACCATCTCGATTGGGTTCAGGTCTGGTGACTGTGGAGGCCAGGTCATCTGGCGTAGTACCCCATCACTCTCCTTCTTGGTAAAATAGCCCTTACACAGCCTGGAGGTGTGTTTGGGGTCATTGTCCTGTTGATAAATAAATGATAACTAAACACAAACCGGATGGAATAGCATGCTGCTGCAAGATGCTGTGGTAGCCATGCTGGTTCAGTATGCCTTCAGTTTTGAATAAATCCCCAACAGTGTCACCAGCAAAGCACCCCCACACCATCACACCTCCTCCTCCATGCTTCACGGTGGGAACCAGGCATGTAGAGTCCATCCGGGTGGGAACCAGGCATGTAGAGTCCATCCGTTCACCTTTTCTGCGTCACACAAAGACACGGTGGTTGGAACCAAAGATTTCAAATTTGGACTCATCAGACCAAAGCACAGATTTCCACTGGTCTAATGTCCATTCCTTGTGTTCTTTAGCATAAACAAGTCTCTTCTGCTTGTTGCCTGTCCTTAGCAGTGGTTTCCTAGCAGCTATTTTACCATGAAGGCCTGCTGCACAGTTTCCTCTTAACAGTTGTTGTAGAGATGTGTCTGCTGCTAGAACTCTGTGTGGCATTGACCTGGTCTCTAATCTGAGCTGCTTTTAACCTGTGATTTCTGAGGCTGGTGACTCGGATGAACTTATCCTCAGCAGCAGAGGTGACTCCTGGTCTTCCTTTCCTGGGGCGGTCCTCATGTGAGCCAGTTTCTTTGTAGCGCTTGATGGTTTTTGCGACTGCACTTGGGGACACTTTCAAAGTTTTCCCAATTTTTCGGACTGACTGACCTTCATTTCTTAAAGTAATGATGGCCACTCGTTTTTCTTTACTTAGCTGCTTTTTTCTTGCCATAATACAAATTCTAACAGTCTATTCAGTAGGACTATCAGCTGTGTATCCACCTGACTTCTGCCCAACACAACTCATGGTCCCAACCCCACTTATAAGGCAAGAAATCCCACTTATTAGACCTGACAGGGCACACCTGTGAAGTGAAAACCATTTCAGGTGACTACCTCTTGAAGCTCATCAAGAGAATGCCAAGAGTGTGCAAAGCAGTAATCAAAGCAAAAGGTGGCTACTTTGAAGAACCTAGAATATAAGACATATTTACAGTTGTTTCACACTTTTTTGTTAAAGGGATTCTGTCACCAGGTTTTGGCCTATAAAGTTATTCACACTACCGGATAGGGCTCATTGCGGTCAATGTAAAAAAGTTATTCTTATTGATCCTAGAGATGTATTTGATGTTAAAAAATCGTTTTTAGTGATATGTAAATTACTCACATAAGGAGCCCAAGGGGATGTCCCCCAGCGCCGTTGGAGCCCGGCCACGACGCAACTGTTGGAGCCCAGCACCGCCCACCTACTTATTATTCACTGCAAATCTTCTTGCAAAGCGAAGTGCGCAGAGAGCGTGGCCGGGCTCCAACGGCGCTGGGGACATCCCCTTGGGCTCCTTATGTGAGTAATTTGCATATCACTAAAAACGATTTTTTAACATCAAATACATCTCTAGGATCAATAAGAATAACTTTTTTACATTGACCGCAATGAGCCCTATCCGGTAGTGTGAATAACTTTATAGGCCAAAACCTGGTGACAGAATCCCATTTAAGTATATAATGCCACATGTGTTAATTCATAGTTTTGATGCCTTCAGTGTGAATCTACAATTTTCACAGTCATGAAAATACAGAAAACTCTTTGAATGAGAAGGTGTGTCCAAACCTTTGGTCTGTACTGTATATACATATATACATGTATATACACGGGTGATGCTAGGGAGGCTTGTCCCCATCCAAGCCTGCCATTGGCTGCTCAAGCCCCCCGCCCTCCCCCGACACCAAATGTTTTCATCTGCACATGGGGAGTGGGGACCCAGGTAAGTATATTCATTGTGAGGGTCCCGGCATATGGGGGGCTTTTTATAGGATTGGATAACCCCTTTAAACTGGAAAACCCCTAAGGTAAAAATGGCTTTCAGGAAGATTAACTGTAGGTTTAGTGCTTCTTTAGACACTTTTGTCTAACTTTACACCAGTGATTGGTGGGCTTAATTTGCACCAAAATTTTATAGCCTTTTCCACTAAGCTGAAGCCCCTTGTCAATTGAAGTGTAAAAAATGTCTGCAACACATTATAAATGTGGTACATAGCATGTATGCAATTTTTTGGAGCAAACTAAGCCAGAATTGTATCACATTTAGATCTCCTGTGTGAACTTGAAGAAAAGTAAACTCATAAGAAAACGTGGTCCGCTCCATGGAAGAAGTACGTCTGTCTGCAATCAGCTTTGGAAGTTCCTTTGTAAAGATGTCAGCAGACGAGAGGAGGAGATCTGTCTGAAGGATATACTCAGCGTGTGCTCTCGCTAGCTCTTCATATAAGGAAGAATGGGTGTTCTGGTTTGAAGGCATCTGCAGGACTGGTTTGACGGGCTGAGCAGCTCTAAAGTCTACAGAAGCTGTGGGAAAAGGTCACAGCAGATAACAAAAACTCACTGGAAGTTACACTGAATGGATTAGAAAGGCAAAAATATATTTGCTATGGGATGCTTGCATAGCAAAAGATACAGTATAGCAGTAATAAAGCTTACAATAAGCTAATCAATGGAGGTATAGCTCCTAGGGGTTTCACAGCTCCAAAGAATGGCCCTTCAACCATCAGAGTCTAATGACCTGGCTGTAGATACATACATTTCCAGTTATTTATATATCAGAATTCAGATAGATGGATAGAGATAGATAGATAGATAGATAGATAGATAGATAGATAGATAGATAGATAGATAGATAGATATAGATAGATAGCTATAGAGGTAGATAGATAGATATAAATAGATAGATATAGAGGTAGATAGATAGATAGATAGATAGATAGATAGATAGATAGATAGATAGATAGATAGATATAAATAGATAGATAGATATAGAGGTAGATAGATAGATAGATAGATAGATAGACAGACAGATAGATAGACAGACAGACACAAAAACAGAAAACCCAGCAGCACAGTTAGAAAAAAGATGTGGGTGCAAATCCTCAGGACACTTGGTAAATGAATCCACTTTAGATAAATTCACAGAAAATAAGGCAGCACTCCAACGTAAGGTGAAAAAGTGAAGACACTTTTATTACCCTTGGTAATAGCAGCTTGACAAAAGCAGCTATGACAAGCTTGACAAAGGCCTCATTGAGTTTGGGCTGAAACGTTGCCAAGGGTAATAAAAGGGTCTTCACTTTTCACCTTACGTTGGAGTGCTGCCTTATTTTCTGTGGAGATAGATAGATAGATAGATAGATAGATAGATAGATAGATATATCACTTAGGCCTTATTCACACGTTTTGGCCAGTGATTTCCATCAGTGATTGTGAGACAAAACAAGGTGCGGCTCTAAAGACAGAACAAGAGCAGATCTTTCCCTTACATCTTATGTCTGGGGAGGCTCCAGTGCTGATTTTGGCTCACAATCACTGAAGGAAATCACTGACCAAAAACACTGTCATGTGAATAAGGCCTTATTCTGCATTACTTCACAGAGAAAGCAAATCATCACAAGACACTGCTGATGCTTCCAAATCCCTAATGAATATATTTTTGGCTGCTGTGTTTGCTGTACATGGTCCTAATATGCTTGGGCTGTTGCTTGGCAACAGAGGCTACTTCTGACTTTCCACACTCTTCTGGAGAATAATTCAAATCTTGGATGCCTGGAAGGGGCAACTGGGATGCAGTTAATGAGAAGCATGGAGTGGATCTGGCATTTCTGCTGACCCAAGCAAAGTTATGTCTGGGGCCCCATCTCACCGCTAATCTCTGCATCTGTAGCAGTTTTAAGCTCCGCCCCATCAGCCCACTAAACCCTACTCTCAGTTTACAAGTACAACCTGGGCATTTCTGCACCGTTCTACCTAGTGGCTTAATTAGAAATAACTGGGCCCACAGAAAATTTTTGAACTCCCCCTCCCCCAAAACTTCTTCACAAAACCCTCCTCCTGTGCGACCGCAGTCCTGTGACTAGTCAAGATCGCTCTCTCAGACAAGGCTCGGCAGCCACTTCGTCCATTTCCTACAGTGTCACTATATATGATGTCATTGTATAATACTGTTGAGGGAGCCCTGACAAAAAAATCTTTTAGTCATCCTCCTAGGTGGGCCCCTTCTGAGTTCAGGCCCCAAAGCAGCCGCTTCCCCTAATTCCCCTATAGCTACGCGATTGAGAAGCATCCCACATGAAGCACTGTGCAGATGAACTGACTGTACAAGGGGTATGATCTCTAGTTCCATGGTCTCTCTTGCTGTGTTTGGATGCCACCCATCTACCATGCACTCAATTGCCCGATTATCCACTCTTTCCGTGACCTTCAGCATTAGATTCCGCTGGTGAGTTTGTTTTAGTGTCTTATTTTCTGCCAGTATTGATATGTTCTGTTTTTGGGACCAGTTGTTGTGCAGTTCAGCCATCCTGTAGGTTCTGGGCGTATCCAAGTACCAATGTTAGGACTTGGAAAAGGTGATTCTATAGGTGAAGTCCAGTGACTCTAACAGGGACTCTTTCCTTTTGCCTTTCACAGTATTCTGATGTGTATACACCAGAGGAGAATGGAAAGCGAATACACGAGATTTCAGTCGCACCAGGGTGACTTGGAGCAATCAGGGAGATGTCAATCATAGGGAGATGGGCAGGCTTACAGTGGTGACTCCGTGACTTGGGCAGCGTAAGACACTCCGATGACTACATGCCCCGTCCCACATTTACATATAGAAAGGTAAATTTTCAAAGCTGAGAGCTTCAAAATGCCGAGAGCTTTAAAAGACACGACAATATTTGACCTACTGTACAGCACCATGTCATTAATCGCATATGGCAAATGTGGTGACAGGCTGCCTTAAAAGGGTTTTCCGGGATTTTACTACTGGGACCCCCGCCGATCAGCTGTTTGAGAAGGTACCGATGTTCCTGTGAGCGCCGCTACCTTCTCTCAGCTCACCAAGCACAGCACCGTACATTTTATAGAGGCTGTGCTTGGTATCGTGCTCAGCCCCATTCACTTGAATGGGAATGAGCTGCTCCTAGGCCACATGACCAATGAACGTGATGTCACTGGCCTAGGAAAAGCTGAGAGAAGGCCACAGCGCTCACGGGGGCGCCAGTGCCTTCTCAAACAGTTGATCAGTGGGGGTCCCGGGTGTCGGATCACCACCGATCAGATACTGATAACCTATCCTGATGATAGGTACGAGCTGTTTTACATTTAGACCATTTTTTAAGTCTAAAACAGGCGTAGAAAATGATGACAACGACTTCCCCGCCCACTATTTTACACCTGGTATGAGCGGGGCGAAGTCACAGATAGCGGTGCAACTAACCTCTGTGCCTCCATCTGAGCCCGACACAGTCATTTTGGCAGGTTTTTTTTTTTAACGATGTTCACAGCTTGGGATAAATTACCTGGAAATCGTGATGTTTGGGTTGTTATACATGTGAAAAATGAAATAAAGATGTGTTGTTGTTTTTTCCAATAAAACTTTATTTTCTTTTAACCACTTATTAATCCCACAAGAGTACTTTGACTTGCAATTCTTTGATCCCTCACATAGTACACTGTACTACTTTTAATTGCAGTGCACTAGGCTGTCAGTCAGTGCTATTCTGACAGGCACTCTTTTAGGCTGCACCTATGGCAAAGTCTAACAGGGCATATACACAGGGCAGACTTAAGGTTCCTCATTGGACCCCTGGTTGATCTCATTCATGGGGTGCCGATGGCTGACAAAGGGAACCCCCACCCTCTAAACCACTTAGATGCCACGGTTGCTATTGACCACAGCATCTAAAGCACTTCTGACAATCCAGGCCACTAAAGCAGGAGCCCAGCTCTCATTTAGCGCTTATTCTAGGCCTCTTTGAAAAGACAGCAGCCTAGAATAAAGTCCAGCAATGACCACTGTAAAAACACTTCATTAAGGCGGTCATTAAGAGGTTAGAAATAAAGTGAAAGAACAGTTACACTTTAAAAAGTTTGAACCAGATGTTCCCCTGACGGAACTTGCCGTCCTGAGGTCATCCAGTCTTATTTTCCTTCGAGAACGCACGATCGTAATAATAGCCTCACCCAGTGCTACAATTAGAGGAAGGTATTGTGGGGCAAAGGACAAGTTAATGAGCTTGCTGAGACATCCGCGCTGGCTGCATAGACAGAAACTATAGAACATGTACTGTTACTGTGATATCAAGTACAGTCATAAAAATAACGCAGAGCGCGTACACTAATAATATACAGCTGTACAGTTCATTAACTGCGGATATATAATAATGGGATTATCTACCAGAACTTTCCGTTATTATTCAGTACAGGAAAGAACTACAGTCTGAGGTCAGGATCACACAGAGCAGTTGCAGCATTGACTTTTAGGCCTCATGAACGTATTTTCTTTCCGTGTCCGTTTCGGTTTTTTTTGTGGACCATATGCGGAACCATTCATTTCAATGGGTCTGCAAAAAAAACGGAAGTTACTCTGTGTGCATTCCGTTTCCGTATGTCTGTATTTCCGTTCCACCAAAAAATGGAACCTGTCCTATTATTGTCCAGATTATGGACAAGGATAGGACTGTTCTATTAGAGGCCAGCTGTTCTGTTCCGCAAAATACATATGGTCATGTGCATGAGGCCCTAGGGTGCAATCACAGGACGGCAAACACGGATCCGCAAAAAAAAATACAAATGACATCCATGTCACATGGCATGCGTTTTCTTTTTGCGGACCCATTGTAACAATGCCTTTTCTTGTCCAGGAAATGGACAAGAATAGGACATGTCTATCTTTTTTGTGGGACTGAATGAGTCCCCATCCAATCTGCAAAAAATAGGGATCGGATGCGGACCACAAATATGGTTGTGTGAATGGGGCTTTATACGTATAGTCTCTTTAAAAATTCTAGTTCTAGACATAAAACCATGTTTGCAGAAATTATTGTACCAGGTTGTTCAAATTAATCTATGCTGCAGACTGGAACCAAATGTCCCTTAAAGGGGTTATCCGAGACTAAAAAATGTCCCCCACATGCCTGGGCCCCTTCTACTGATTCTACTTACCTGGCACATGCGCCACTTCTGGTCCCCACACCACTGTTGCTGCTTCTCCCCGTGCGCGGATGAAAACATCCAGTGTCGGGGAGGAGTAGCCAGTCACAGACTGATAAGGATGAGCCTCCCTAGCATCGCGAGTGACGCTAGGGAGGCTCGTCCCCATCACGGCCTGCTATTGGCTGCTCCCCCCATTCCTGACACCGGATGTTTTAATCCGTGCACAGGGAGAAGCAGCAGCGGTGGTGCAGGGACCAGGAGTGGCGCAGGTGCCAGGTAAGTAGATTCAGTGTGAGGGGCCCAGACATATTGGGGACACCCTGTTCCTCTCCGCTTGGTAGGAGTGGGCTGGTCCTGAAACTGCTGTTGGATTTACTTTGTGACCAAGGGATCACTTACAGTTGAGGCTTTCCTTTTGCACTTATTGCACAGCACAAAGGACATTCTGCTTCCCTTAGATCTTCAGAATACCTGCCACAGTTTCATCAGGACATAGACCTGTCTTCTATATCCATTGGGACTTAGTCTTCAGTGCTTTCTCCCAGTGGGGCTCAATGTTCCTGGTCTACTCCAACATCTTTAGAGCCAGGTGTTGGTCTCCTTCTGGGAGTCCGCATGGGTAGACTCACCGTTCACTTGGACATTCTTCACCATCCTCTGGAGTGACAGCACGAAAGTACCTGATGGCTCAATATTCCTGGTCTCCTCCAACATCTTTACAGCCAGGTGTTGGCCTCCTTCTGGGAGTCCGCATGGGTAGAATCGCCATTCACCTGGACATTATTCACCAACCTCTGGGGTGACAGCACGTAAACATCTGATAATGCTTTATATTCTGTATTTAACCAGGATTCTTATCTCTTGCCAGGGCATATCCTTCCTAGCACTTGCATATCTCCTTAGCCTTTTCTATACACGCATGTTTGTTGTTGATCCCTCTTTAATTATTCTATGTTGATTAATTGCAGTTTTATGCATTTATCATCATGCGGTCTGCCTGTGTTGGTTAGTATACCATTTTTTCCCTTTACTGCTATGCTATTGGAGCCCAATTAGGTAACTCTCTTATTATCTGTAGGATATTTTTCTGTTATTACTTCATAGGGAGTCTGGTTGACTCATACTCCTGTCACTTTCCCCCACTAGTCAGACGTTCTCTTATTGGATTTGCAATCCTTAATGGCCCTCTTTTTTGCATTTTACAGTTCTCCCAGTCTCTGTATTTGTATTCTTTTTGTCTCTTTTTAACAGCTTCCCTTCTCTTTTCGTTCGTGCTGTGGACGTTTCTGATCATTTTTCGGTTCTTCTGTTGTTTCCCGTCCTTTCATTACTTCATTGTTCCTTCATCTGAAGGTAGAATTCAAGATAGCCTTTTTCAATTGCGAGAGGACTAAATACCTCAGAGAAACGGGCGCAGGTATTTCACTATCATCGTCATAAGGTACACATTATTTGCTTTCAGGAAATTAATTTCAAAGAGAGACACACCTCCACCATTTGTCACAAACACTACATCACCTGGCACTTAAACTATCTACATAATAAATTTTGCGAAGTGGACAAAGCCATCTACAAGTCTTTCACCAATCAGGTTCTTAGCTTCACGGTGGACATTGAGGATTGTTGTTTCTATCTTACCTTGATTTTCTATTATCAATGCATACACTACAAACCAGGGTCAGGTCCCTTTCCTAAAGTAGTCAGTGGATTGTGTTCTTGTGTGGGGACTTTAAATCTTTCACTAGGACCCACCCTTGATAACTCAGGACATGCTGATCTGGCCTATTCCACCATTAAAGTGGTTATCCAAGATCTATAATGTCCCCCCATAGAACTTCCCTAGGGTCACCTGCGATGCTAGTTCCCATCACAATTTTAAAGTCTTGCTACAGATTCTCAATGGGATTTAGGTCTGGACTTTGACTGGGCCATTCTAACACATGAATATGCATTGATCTAAACCAGAGATCTCAAACTCGTGGCCCTCCAGCTGTTGTAAAACTACAACTTCCATCACGCCAGGAGAGCCTACAGCTATTGGGGCATGCTGGGAGTTGTAGTTTTACAACAGCTGGAGGGCCACGAGTTTGAGATCTCTGATCTAAACCATTCCATTGTAGCTCTGGCTGTATGTTTAAGATCATTGTCCTGATGGAAGGTGAACCTCCACTCCAGTCTCAAGTTTTCCTCCAGGATTGCCCTGTATTTAGATCCATCCATCTTCAGATCAACTCTGACCAGCTGAAGAAAGCATCCCCACAGCATGATGCTACCACCATGTTTCACAGTGCAGATGGTGTGTTCAAGGTGATGTGTAGTGTTAGTTTTCCACCACACATAGCACTTTGCCTGGTTTCATCTGACCAGAGCACCTTCTTCCACGTTTGCTGTGTCCCCTACATGGCTTGTGGCAAACTGCAAAAAGACTTCTTGTGGCTTGTTTTCAAAAAATGGCTTTCTTCTTGCGACTCTTCCATAAAGGACAGATTTTGGAGTATACAACTAAGGCCGCTCGGCGGCCCCATTTAAAATGCCTATACTTGTCCATGCGTGCAGACAAGTATAGGATATGCATCATTGGAGCTGCGGCGCGGAGCTAGCTCCGTGCGGCGGTTCCCCGCTCCATAGAGGTGAATAGGGCCGCATCTATTCCGCAATATTGCGGAATAGATGCGGCCCCATTCACACGTTCGTGTGAATGGGGCCTAACGGTCTCTTCACAATTTGTGGCAGAAAATTCTGACTGAAAATCAATTCCATTCATTTGAATGGGACAGCAAGCACATGGTTGTCTGTAAGCCCCATTAAGTTCAGTGGGACTGATTTTCTGCCACGTGTGAAGGCACTTTAATAGTTGTCCTGTGCAGACTCTCCCACCTGAGCATTGGATCTCTGCAGCAATTCCAGAGTAACCGTGGACCTCTTGGCTATTCTCCTTGTTTGTGCTGTCAGTTTAGGCGGACAGCCATGTCTTGGTAGATTTGCAGTAGAGTCATACTCCTATTTTTGGATGTTGGATTGAACAGTGCTCCGTGAGATGTTCAGAGTTTGGGATATTTTTGTAGAACCTGACCCTGCTTTACACTTCTCCACAACTTTATCCCTGACCTGTCTGGTGTGTTCCTTGGTTTTCATGATACTGTTTGATCACTAATATTCTCACAAACCTCTGAGGCCTTCACAGAACAATTATATTGAGAATAAATTACAGTACCCCCAGGTGGACTCTATTTACAAATTAGGTGACTTCTGAAGGCATTTGGTCTCACTGGATTTTATTTACAGGTATTAGAGTACAGGGAGCTGAATGCAAATGCATGTCACACTTTTCAGATTTTTATTTATTAAAAATTTTGAAAAACCATGTATCATTTCCTTTTTACTTCATTTTTACTTTTTTACTTGTTACTTAGTGTTGGTCTATCACTTAAAATACATTTAAGTTTGTGGGTGTAAAGTGAAAAAAATGTGGAAAAGTTTAAGGAGTATGAATACTTTTTCAAGGCACTGTATCTCTTTGAAGAGAAGTCTTTTGGAATATGTCGTGACAATTCTTCATTTAGCTAGGCTATCATTTATATTTCTTTTAGCGCTGTACATTCATGGTACAATAATTATTTTCCTCTGTGGCAGTCTACACTGCCCTGGTGAGTTGTCTTCATTATAGTCCTCTGTGGCTTCCCTTTTATCTTCTCCTTTTTTCCCTTCTTATTATCCGGTTTGGTTTTCTTTTTCTCTTTTTGTTTTACATTTTGTCTTATTGTGGATTCAGTATTGTTATGCTGTATATGTTGTAGCAGTCCCTCCTGTAATTATCTTATTTGTAGCTCTCTTTGATATGCAAACCATCTGTCATTGCAGCAATTTGAACTCCTGGAAAATTAGCTTGATACATTATTAAATGTTTTGCTATGGACATATATACACTCATTGCCAAAAAAAAAAGGTCACCCAGATAGAAATGTTGAATTGCTGCAAAACTCAGCATGTAGTTCTGCTTCAGTTCAGGCCGATATCTAAGTGATTACAGGTGTTGTCTAATTAGACATGGGTGTTGCCAGAAAAATGGGCAGCATGGTGGCTCAGTGTTTAGCACTGACCAAGGACATCTGCATGGAGTTTGTATGTTCTCCCCACGTTTGCGTGGAGACCTCTGGGTGCTTCGGTTTCCTCCCACGCTCCAAAGACATACTGATAGGGAACTTAGATTGTGACAGCTAATGTCTAAAGCGATGTGGAATATGTCAGGCATAAAAATGCTTTCCCTGGTGCCCTATGTAAAGGCTCTCCGGGGCTACTTTTTGGTAGTACACATCTTGGTGGGAGATCATGGACTGCTACACGTACTCTGACCAGTTCACATAATTTGAGAGGGGGTGCATTGTTGGACTTAGAGAAGCAGGATGGCTTTTTGACAAATAGCCTGCCTTTTAGCAGTTAGGAGGTGTTAGAGCACTTATTATGTGAGGGCACATGCGTTGAATGGGCTCCAGATGGTACAGACAGACCACCAGAAGAGGATCGTTGATACGTCCACAAGCATGAGCAGCTTCCTTGTCCACCATCCAGACACAAGTGACCCCTTCATTACACACCCGTCTCTGCCTGGGCCATTTCCAGGTCACGACACCCATTACTTGTCTTGCCATTGACAGCCAGCCACTGTCACCTTCTTCTGTAGCAGTGTTGTAAACAAGAAGCCTGGATTGCCACGGACTGGAACCGTGTCATCTTTAGTGATGAATTCAGGATTCCACGATGGTTGTGTTCAAGTACAGAGGCTTCATGGTGAGCTCTTCAATCCTGTCTTTACTGTGGAGTGACTCACTGCCCCAACTGTTGGTCGGATGGAGCCATTGCATACAACAGTCGGTCACCGCTAGCCGTGATACGAAAGACACTAACAGCTCATCGATATGTGCAGGACCTCCTGAGGCCACATGTGTTTCTCTCATGGCAGGGCTTCCAATTAGCATTTTCCAGCAGAATAATGCTCGCCCACACACAGGAAGGGCTTCTCAGGAATGTCTCTGCCAGATTACAACATTTTATTGGCCTGCCCAGTCACCAGATTTATCTCCAGTTGAGCATAT
The DNA here is from genome assembly GCA_900303285.1 of Rhinella marina. Taxonomy (NCBI): domain Eukaryota; kingdom Metazoa; phylum Chordata; class Amphibia; order Anura; family Bufonidae; genus Rhinella; species Rhinella marina. The sequence goes on from ONZH01002873.1 coordinate 196,347, forward strand.
ATGGGACCAGCTGGGATGCCATCTTCAGCAACCTACGAGTGTGCAGGATCTACAGGCCCAGTTATAACATCTGTGGGCAACGTGCTGCAGGATAATATACAGAACCTGTGTGCCTCCATGCCCAACCGTATCTCATCTTGTATCCAGACTAGAGGCTGCCCAACAGGGTCCAGAGCCTCCATTCCATCGTACAGTTTTTCCTAAACAACTTATCTTTCACTCCAATATTGTAATCACTTTCATACATCATCATTACATTCACACATAGGAGGTTTCTTTCATTCATTCCAACAACTCCTTCTTGGTGCGTCATTTTTTTAAATTAGTCTATTTGTCTACTATTTCTGCCATGTTAAAATTTCAATAAAACTTTTGAATGATAACAAATAAGGCAGTAAATTGTTCACAAACCAGCTGCGGTCTGTGCCAGTTTCTCTCCCTTTGCATGTCTCCAGCAGCCCCTCCTTTTTCCTCTCTCTATAGACTTCTGTGTAATATGATCCTTCACGGAGCAGGCAACAGTCTTGAGTCTATGAGCAGTAAATTGAATGTTCGTGAAAAGGAGAGAAAGCAGGAGAAGATAAAGAAGTATCTTTCTCTGCTAAAAAATTTTTCAAGTTTCAAATATTCGCTTGTACTAGGCATTTATGGAAAAAAAAATCCTCGGGTAGAAGAGAAAACAGGCAGCACTCACCAGTGACGCCTGTTTTCTCTTCTACCCGAGGATTATGTTTATGGGATCTATTTTGGGCTGAGCACCATTTTTCACTGCACCATAGACGCGCCCTGGGAGGCGTAATGTAAACTAGAGCACTAGTAACAGTGCCGACAGCGTTTTTTGTTGATTATTTCTGAAAAAAATTTCAATTACTGTTTAATAAAATCCATACGGCTTAAAGGGAGTCTTTCACCTATATAACTAACAGCAGTGCCCCACAGAAGATTGCAGACACATCCCAGACATACCTGTGTGCACTGTGTGTGTGTATTACATGTCACATCCCAGACATACCTGTGTGCACTGTGTGTGTGTGTACATGTCACATCCCAGACATACCTGTGTGCACTGTGTGTGTGTATTACATGTCACATCCCAGACATACCTGTGTGCACTGTGTGTCTGTATTACATGTCACATCCCAGACATACCTGTGTGCACTGTGTGTGTGTATTACATGTCACATCCCAGACATACCTGTGTGCACTGTGTGTGTGTATTACATGTCACATCCCAGACATACCTGTGTGCACTGTGTGTCTGTATTACATGTCACATCCCAGACATACCTGTGTGCACTGTGTGTCTGTATTACATGTCACATCCCAGACATACCTGTGTGCACTGTGTGTCTGTATTACATGTCACATCCCAGACATTGTGTGCACTGTGTGTCTGTATTACATGTACATCCCAGACATACCTGTGTGCACTGTGTGTCTGTATTACATGTCACATTCCGACTGTGTGCACTGTACCTGTGTGTGTGTATTACATGTCACATCCCAGACATACCTGTGTGCACTGTGTGTGTGTATTACATGTCACATCCCAGACATACCTATGTGCACTGTGTGTCTGTATTACATGTCATATCCCAGACATACCTGTGTGCACTGTGTGTGTGTATTACATGTCACATCCCAGATATACCTGTGTGCAATGTGTGTCTGTATTACATGTCACATTCCAGACATACCTGTGTGCACTGTGTGTCTGTATTACATGTCACATCCCAGACATACCTGTGTGCACTGTGTGTGTGTATTACATGTCACATCCCAGACATACCTATGTGCACTGTGTGTGTATTACATGTCATATCCCAGACATACCTGTGTGCACTGTGTGTGTATTACATGTCACATCCCAGACATACCTGTGTGCACTGTGTGTGTGTATTACATGTCACGTCCCAGACATACCTGTGTGCACTGTGTGTCTGTAAATTGACAACACACCCCAGACATACCTGTGTGCACTGTGTGTGTGTATAATGTCACATCCCACATTACTGTCACGTCCCAGACATACTGTGTGCACTGTGTGTGTATTACATGCATGTGTGCACTGTGTGTCTGTATTACATGTCACATATCCAGACATACCTGTGTGCACTGTGTGTCTGTATTACATGTCACATCCCAGACATACCTGTGTGCACTGTGTGTCTGTATTACATGTCACATCCCAGACATACCTGTGTGCACTGTGTGTCTGTATTACATGTCACATCCCAGACATACCTGTGTGCACTGTGTGTGTGTGTATTACATGTCCAGGAAAAGCACTTTTATTCTGCTGGAAAACAGCTCCCAAGTGCCCAGCTGAAAGTGAAAGTAAAAACAGCTTTCTCTCCTGACTCGATTTCTAACAGCTATATCTTCTGATATACTGGATATAATACTGTGGTATCATTTGAAAGCTTGGAACCATTTTTCTATCTGCTACCAATCCCAAGATATGAGCAGCTAAAGCAGTCCTCCCCTCTTCAGTCTGGTTTGCTTTGAGCACTTGCAGCAGCAGAGCTGGGCACTTGGGAGCTGTTTCCAGCAGAATAAAAGTGCTTTTCCTGGACATGGAATAAAGGCACAAAGTGCACACAGGTATGTCTGGGATGTGTCTGCAATCTTCTGTGGGCACTGCTGTTATATTGGTAAAAAAACAGGTGAAAGACTCCCTTTAATCTGTAATGTTTCAATGTATTTTGATCAGGTATAGGGAAGGTAAATAAAATTCAAAGAAAAACCAGCAGTAATAAAAAAAAAAAATTTGTATTTACTTCGAAGCAATCAGAATGTCAACAAAACATTTGCAACTCTTCTTCTCGTTTGCTTTTGCAATTACAGAGTGGTATTCGGTTAAACAGAACAACAATTATGATGCTAAGACAACTGAAGATGAAATGATCTACATCCCCATGTAACTAATCTGTGCTGTGCACAACATGAACCTGCTGAAAATTTCCATGCCAATTTACAACCCCCGTCCTGTACCAGGCAAGGTTAGTGGCCACTGAAAACCACAAAAACGGGCAATTAAAGAAAGGGGGGGGGGGGGGAGAAAAAAAAAAAAAAAAGACAGGGAAGTCTAAAGACACAGCCGGTAGTGTGTTAACTATACAACAAAATAAAATAAAACAAAAAAGGAAATAAAGGACACTGTACAGTTTAAAAACAAATCTTACACATTCTTATATTCGATTTGTTTTTTGTCTTTAAAAATGAGTGAGCTGTGTACAGGGGGGTTAAATGCTATATAGACAAAGAAAACAGAACAAAAGAAATGCTGATGGATGCTCATTCATCATCTTCCTCCTCCTCCTCTTCTTCCTCTTCCTCCTCATCCTCTTCATCATCATCTTCGTTATCATCATCCTCTGCTCTCTTGCCTTTTTCAAACTTGGCAGGAGCCTTTTTTGCTCCCTCTACTTTGCCTTTAGTTCGATATGATGCCACATCCTATGAGATAAGTAAATCAGAAATGCATTTCATTTAGGTAAAAAGTTGCCAAAATGGAGATGTTAATCCTTTTAATGTAAAAAAAAATAAAAAAATCTGTTTGAACAGAACTTTACCAAGATAAACCGGCTCGTGGAAGCCTTCCAACAACAGGACTGGACTTTCCCACCACTTCTAAGGGCTATACATTAGGACTTTACACATTATGGTCACAATCACTTATCTGCATTCATTTTAAATTGAATAACATTTAAAACAGGTGTTAAAAACGGCACAATATAGTTTCACTCTTGTAGATCGCACACACCTTGCAGTATGTAGGGCGAAAGTTATCTGTGTGATTATAAAGAGGCACTCGGGAGCAGTGTGAATGAGGTGTATGCTTCATCACATACACTTTCATACAGGTCTGAATAACTACTAAACACAAGAACTGAGATGCGTAAAAGAAAAACCGTATGTTTGACTGTTGACGTAAAAAATAATAATCTGTAAATACATATGAATGTGCATGTTTTTTGCGTGTATAATACAAGAATTAATCGCTAAGTAACTGAACTATTGGACTAACCCAGTTTCCTGGTCACACAGTGCCACCTTCTGCATAATGTTATGGTGAGCAAAGCTCTACATAAAACAAGCTTTATCTAATGAAATAAGGAAATTATATTGTAAACGGCTTTTAGAAGAAGTAGTAATCAGTAATCCAATTTCACGTCACATATCAGGGTCATGATGATTCAGGGTCTCTAGGGAAGGCTTAAAGGGAGTGTGTCACCAGCGACATCCCTATGTAACCAAGGGCAGTGTCAAATCAGCTTCCCTCACCCGATTACAATGCTGCCAATGGCTTGTAGATTCGTGGTTCCCCTGCAAAGACATTCTGTTTTTTCACAATGAGCATCACAGTTGCACTTAGGCCCTGCCCCTCTCTCTGACCAGCCCCTGCCTCGGACTGTACAGAGCCAGGCAGAAGGGACATAAGCTTGCTTGGCTTTGTCAATTGGCAGTCTACGGAAGGAGCTGGCAAGACAGAGGACCAGGGCTTAAGTGCAACCTTGATGACTATTGCACTAAAGCTTCATCTGAATACTTAAAAAAACAAAACAAAAAAAAAAACACACAAACACACACACACACTACAAACCAAGGGCAGCTTTGTAAAGTCAGCTGCACCGCTAGCTTCTCACAGCTTACCAAGCACAACGCCGAGCTGCTCCTAGGCCACGTGACCGATAAACATGACATCTCTGGCCTAGGAAAAGCTGAGAGAAAGCCTCAGCGCCCACGGGAGCGCCGGTGCCTTCTCAAACAGCTGATCGGCGGGGGTCCCGGGTGTCAGACCCCCACCGATCAGATACTGATGACAGGTCATCAGTAGTTAATTCCCAGAAAACCCCATCAAGGCATTAAAGCCATGGCATTACTATGATTTGAGGGTGATATGCAACCAGGAAACCCTAATGTAAATGTACAAGTGTGGGGAGACCATTACCACAATGGAAAATAAGTTCTGTGAAACCAGTTCATATAGTATTGCCACAACTATTTCATTTGTTACAACAATGGCACAGATGGAAACGTACCTTCTTATACTTCTCCTTCAGTTTGGAAGCTTTCTTTTCATAAGGCACCTTGTCTTCTGATGAAGTGTTATTCCACATCTCTCCTAGTTTTTTTGCGACATCACCAATGGTAAGACCTGGGTGCTCGCCTTTAATTTTAGGGCGGAACTCGGAGCAGAACAAGAAGAAAGCAGAGCTGTAGAGGCCAAAAATTAAAAGCACAATGAACAAATGTAAAAAGCGGTCCTTACTGATGACTTTTCCAGTTCAAAATCATTAACTCACGGTGGTCTCTTTGGTGCATTTGGATCCTTAAACTTCTTTTTAGTCTCTCCTTTTGGTGGTATGTAAGATTTCATTTCACTTTCATAGCGAACCTTGTCTGCTTTCGCCATGTCTTCAAATTTCCCTTTCTCTTTAGCATTCATGGTCTATGGAGAAGAAATAAAATTCACAAAAAACAAACACACACTAAAATGAAAAACAAAAAAAAATAATAATATGCTGACTTTTCATCCACTTTTGTGACGGCATCAGTATTTTTTTTTTTTTTTTTTTTAGGGCCGTATGCGGAACCATTGATTTAAATGGGGGGGGTCGCAAAAAAAATAAAAAACAAACGCATGGCCGTTCCGCATAAAAAAAAAAAAAAAATAGAACATGTCCTATCATTGTCCGCATTATGGACAAGGATAGGACTGTTCTATTAGAGGCCAGCTGTTCTGTTCCGCTAAATGCAGAATGAACATGACCCTTAGGTGTGATTGCACGCTTACTCAAAGATAGGCCGCTATGATTGCACATCAGATTTTGTACATAGGGACTAAAATGTAAATGTCATCCATACAAGAATGTTTGAGCTGCTGAGGTTATTGAACTGTAGTGGAAGGTGAACATCTAGGCGGAGATACATCTACGACCGTATGCACTCCGTGAGCGGGCCATATGTCCCGGAGCAGCATAGATCGTGGGCACGGGAGCACAAAGCATCATAGATTACAATGGTGCTGTGCACGTCATATGATATTATGAGTGCGGGACAGTAGTCCCGCAGGCGGCCCGAAGTGCACAGCATCATTGTAATCTATGATGCTGTGCGCTCCCGTGCCCACGATCTATTCTGCTCTGGGACATATGGCCCGCTCACGGAGCGCATACGGTCATGTACAAGGGCCCTTACAAAGATAAAATTTTGCCACGAAATAAGAGCCAACCAATATGTGGTGTAAAGTTAGACAGATGGGTCCACATTCTATCACGACACACAAAATTTACCACAGTGATAAATCTGGTGCATCTTTAGAGTGCCTGGTCTTTTCTCATTATCTAAATCCAGGATTAGTAAATCTACTATCTTATTATATGGGTGTAAATAGATTTTTGTATTTTGAGTCTAAACTTATCTTACCTTCCACCGTTCAGAGCACTTCTTAGAGAATTCTGCAAAGTTTACAGATGCGTCAGGGTGCTTTTTCTTGTGCTCTTCTCTGCACGTTTGCACAAAATAAGCATAGGAGGACATTTTTCCTCTGGGCTTCTTGGGATCACCTTTCCCCATTTTAACAATATTCTGTAAGAAAAGAAAGATTAGTAATCAGTGCATTCTCCATCCAATTACTTCTGCACACTATGTTTGTGAATCAAGTGGATTAAAGGGGTTTTCCAAAATATTTCAGCTGACGACCCATCCTCTGGCTAGCAGCACAGCTGCTATACAATATACGGTGCAGTGCTTAGTGAGCGTCTGGTGCTGGTGTCCTCTCCAACAGCTGATCGGTAAGAGCCCGGGGTGTCGGACCTTACACTGATCAGATACTGATGACCTATCCAGAGAATAAGTCAGCAGTTAAAATACCTTGGAAAACCCTTTAAAGTTATGTATTTTCTTCTTTAGGATGGTTTCACACTACACTAAAAAATAAAAAAAGCTTTATGTTTTTGGGGGAAAAAAATGCAGTGCTAGATGATACATTTCTACAAAGACTATTTTTTTAGACACTTTCCATTTTTTTTATTGCAGCATGCTCTGTGTTTTCAAACGTTTTCCCACACACCTCTGTACAGGAAAAAAAAAGGTCTAAAATAAACAAGAAAATGTGACTTAAACAAACCCAAAAAAGTGTAAAAGAAAAAACAAAAAACAAAAAAAAAAATACATGATGAAGCCCAAAGAGGCAGGAAAAATTAAAGAACTCCCGACAAAAATTTTATTCCATGTCCTGCTAGAAATGTACATGATATAATCTGTAGTGAGTGTCATTTTCTTATCAGTGTCTGTATTTTTGACTTATATCATCCTGAAGTTTCTTATCTGTGTCATGTGACCAGCAATTAGACCCACCAACTCACACAAGCACCTTATGTGTGGACAGGAAGTCTAATTCTCTATGTATTCCTATGAGACTGAAAGTGAGGCTCCCATAGGAATGAATAGAGCAGTTACTGGCTTCCTGTCCTGGGTCAGTTGGAGGTCAGGGAGTTGGTCACATGACCCAGCTACAATAAGAAGAGAGGTTTTTACTCACAGAAACAGTCACTGATAAGAAAATGACAATCACTACAGATTATATCATGCACCTTTCTTAACAGGTCAGAGAATAAACATTTTTGCGGGAGTTCTTCTTTAAGTATTATGGTATTACCCTTACAGACCTGGAAACCTATAAAAGTAATGAGCAGCAGGGGAGGTTTTCCTATTGCCCTCAGTTGTGATACATGCATATTATACAAGGACTACAGACCGGATATGCACACAGGCTGGAGCATGTATGGCCGTACACAAAGGTCGCACAACACTGAAGTATATAGAGAAGCAGCCTATAATACCTCTGCAGGTACACAGTGTATGGATAATGTATGTAAGCAGATGAAACTAGGAGGATTCCCCCATCCATACAGAAGTAGTAATGATAAGTGCACCCCTGGGATACCTGTTTGGACGTTTCTCCCAGATCCATCATGTAACAGAGTATGCCACAATTAAAGGGAATCTGTCAGCATTCTTCAGCATGCTAAACTGCTGACAGCGCTAGGTAGCAGACAGCAGTATAAACATATCTTTTGTGGAGTTTTTATTATCAGGTTATTATGAACTTTTATTCCGCACTTTAAATGGGTTTTCCAGTGTTAACTAAGTGTAGGTAGACACTTAATATGTGTTTATCTGACATTTTGTAATACAGTTTACTTACCTTTGTACACAATCTCCAGATACAGAAGCAGCACCTCACGACACAGCCTCTGCTCTGAGTGACAACTGTCATGGCCTCTTGATTGGATACTACAGCTGTCACTCATAGCAGAGGGGAGGGGCTTTGAAGAACAATTCAGAGCAGGTTGAAGTGAAGCTCCATCTCCAGGGCACTTTCAGGAGCAGAACCTGGAGCCGTTCATATTCTTATTGCTCCTTATAATAAAAACACCACAAATGATATCTTTCTATTGCTCTCCACAGCCCCTACCTAGTGCCGTCAACAGTTTATAGCAGGGATCAACAACCTTCAGCACTCCAGCTGCCGTGAAACTACTACTCCCAGAATGCACACTTGCTCAGATGTTTTTGTACCTCCAACAGAACTGAAATCAGGATTCTGGGAGTTGTAGTTTCAGAACAGCTGAACTGCCGGTGGTTGCAGATCCCTGGTTTATAGAATACTCAAGAATGCTTATGGATACACTTTAAAGGGGGCGTCTATTATTATTATTTTTTTACAGAGCCGGAATAAAAGGGATTAGGGTATAATTGTTTTTATTATTACTTTAATGTCTTCACTGCTTTAAAAAAATAACCTAACCCTTTAGGTGACCAGGCATTTTCAGCCGATGTAGCCGTATAGGGGGCTTGTTTTTTGCAAGACAAGTTGTAGTTTTTTATGCACCATTTTGGGGTACACATAACTTACCGATTAAGGGCTCGTTCACAAGACTGTTTTTAGGTGTCTGCATCCATTTCACAATTTTGCATTTTAATGGGGCCGCAAAAGATGTGTTCCACGGCCCCGCAAAAAAGTTAGAGCAGGTCTTATTCTTGACCACAACTGCGGACAAGAATAGGCATTTCTATCATAGTGTTGGGTGTGTGCATTCTGCAAAATGCGGAACGCTCTTGGCAGGTATCCGTGTTTTGCGAACCTGCAATATGTGGACCGCAAAACACATGCGGTCATCTGAATGAGCTCCAACTTTTATTAGCTCTTTCTGGAGTTTGGGGAAAAGAGCAGCAATACCACCATTGTCTGTTTATATGTGATGCATAAATAACATGATAACGTTATTACTCTGTGGATCAGCAGAATTATAGCAATTCCAAATATAAATAGCTTTTTTTAATTAAGTTTTACTACTTAAAACAATAAAACACCTTTAAAAAAAAAAAAAAAAAATGTTTTTGCATCGCCGCATCCCAAGACCCAGAACCTTTTCCTTTTTATGGAGCCGTGTGAGGGCTTCATTCTGATGGGACAACTTGTAGTTTATACATTTTGTACTTGTAGTTTATATATTTTGTAGTTTACATATTTTGATTGCTTTTTATTCCATGTTCTCATGGAAAATAAGAAATTCTAGCATTGTTCTCTTTTTACAGTGTTCACTGTGTGGGATAAAGTACATAATTGTACAGTTTGGGTCATTACGGATGCGGCGATACTAAGTTTGTTGAGGGGATTTGATTTTTTCCATTGGAAAAAAAGGGGGGGTGTTTTGAACTTAGATTTTTGAAACACACTTTATTTAATTCTATTTTTTTACCACTTACTAGTCTCATAAGGGGACTTTGACATGCAACTGCTTACATAATACACTGCACTGTATTAGCAGCAGTGCCAAAGGCTAGCAGACGGAGCCCCCTCTCTCTAATACCACTTAGATGGCGCAGTCACTATCGGCCGCAGCATACACAGAGATAAACGCTCCTGCAGATCTGGGCTGTTAGAGCAGGAGCCCGGCTGTCATGAGAGAACCGTGCAGCGCTTAGACTATGCCGCTGTAAAAAAAAGACAGTGGCCTATCATAAGGCCCCTTAGTGACTGTGGCCTCTTATGGGTTAAAGAGGACCTTTCACCACTCCTGACATGCCTGTTTTAATAGCTTCATGCATTCCCCATGTAATAACAAGTCTGGAACATCTATTCTTATGTCTGTATGTTGTGCCATTCCTTTATTATTTGCACTAGAAGTTGTGAATGAATTGCTATTTGCCTTCAGTAAAGGAACAGAGGGGAGGTGACCAGTTGGGGGTGTGTACCTGCACAGACTGACTCTAACCAATCAGAGCTGCCATGTTCAGACTGTGCAGGTACACACCCCCAACTTGTTACCTCCCCTCTGTTCCCTTACTGAAGACAAATAGCAATTCATTCACAACTTCTAGTGCAAATAATAAAGGAATGGCACAACATAGAGACATAAGAATAGATGTTCCAGAATTGTTATTACATGGGGAATGCATGAAGATATTAAAACCGTAATGTCAGGAACGGTGAAAGGTCCTCTTTAACCACTTCCAGTCTGCCCATTGACTATAAACGTCCTGGTAGTGGATCTCTATCTCTGTATGGACGTTTTAAAACGTCCTTGAGCTTTGCCCCCTGTGTGCAGCACCTGTACATAGAAGCTCCATGACTCAGCTGTCTTCTGACAGCCAAGAACATGGAGCTGTAACCTGAGACCTTTTTTCCTGGTCTCCAGGCTTTTGATCACTCTGACAAGCTGTTAAAGCCATCACAAATGCTTGTACTATTCTCCCTCTCATTACTGCCGGTCACAGAGCAGTTTACAACCACATATGGGATGTTTCTGCAAACTTCAGAATCAGGAAAATAAATATTCAGGTTTGATTTGCGGTTTACCCTTGATATCTTATAGGAAAAATGAATTAAAAATTGAAAATCTGCAAAAAAAAAATATTTATTTTTGAATTTCACCTTCCTTCTGTTTTAATTCTTGTGGGAAATCTAAAGGGTTAACAAACTTTGTAAAAATCAGTTTGGATTACATTGGGGGCTGTAGTTTCTAAAATATGTTAATTTATGGGGAGTTTTATTATTTAAGCCCCTCAAAGTCACTTTAGAACTACAAAAGGTGAAAATCTTGAAAATTACATCTAAAATTCGAAGCCTTCTAACGTCCTCAAAAAATAAAATTACATTTCCAAAATTATGCCAACATAAAGTGGACATATCGTGAATGTTCATTAATAACAATTTTATTAGATATCCCTATGCAACTTAAAAGCAGAGAAATTAATATTTGAAAAATTGTGATTTTTTTTTAATAAATAAAGGTAAAATATATTGACTCAAATTTACCATTAACATGAAGTACAATGTGTCACAAGAAAACAATCTCAGAATCGCCTTGGATAAGTAAAAGCGTTCCAAAGTTATTACCACATGAAGTGACACATGTCAGATTTGCAAAATTAGGCCTGGTCAGGAAGGGGGGAAATGGTGGTTAAGGAACCTCAGTTTGAAAATACCATGAAGCTGTTTTAGCTATTGAGCGGACAATAGTGCATCTCACAAATTTATTTTAGAAAACACCCAATATCTTCAGTGAGACTTAGATGCTTCCTTCAAGCAAAATAACAAATGCTTGAAAATATATAAAAATCTATAAACGAGTATTCCTCCACCAATAGTCTTATATTAGAACGTTATAGACATGTCTTTTTGTTTAGTGCACTATGTGGATATATAGAATGATTGGGTTATACAGTCACTATCTTCAGTAGTAAGCTCACGTCTCAATAGAAATGTCTCCTAACACAAAATTTCTCTAAGGCCCCTTTAACACAAGCAAGTTTTCTGCGCGGGTGCAATGCGTGACGTGAACACATAGCAGCCGCACTGAATCCTGACACATTCATTTCAATGGGTCTGTGTACATTTCAGTTCTGCGTTGCCTGAAAAATGCAGCATGTTCTATATTCTGCGTTTTTCACGCAGCCCTGGCCCCATAGAAGTGAATGGGGTTTCAGTGAAAAACACATTACATCCTGAAGCAAGTCCGGATCCAATGCGTTTTTCACTGATGGTTGCTAAGAGATGTTGTTTGTAAAGCTTCAGTTTTTTATCACGTGCTTGAAAAACGCATCAAAACGCATTGCACCCGCGCGGAAAAAACTGAACAACTGAACGCAATCGCAGACAAAACTGACTGAACTTGCTTGCAAAATGGTGCGAGTTTTCCTGAACGCATCCCGACCTAATCCGTCACGCTCGTGTGAAAGAGGCCTAAACCAGACACCAGTTCTGTATTTTACCTGTATAACGTCACCGCTGCAGCCAATCACTGGTGTTACATGGCACAAAACAACCAAGGCTGGTGATTGGCTGCTGCCATCGTGTGGGTTATATGGACACTTCATTTCAGCAGCCAAGCAAACAAAACAGAAGATCGGAGGGGCGGTTATAGGGTCTTCTGTTATTTTTTCAGAATTCCTCACTTTGGTCTCATTTTTGATCATCTCTGAAAGCCTCTTTAATATTCCCTCCATAATCATCTACACAGTAGGCACGTTACACTGTTTCCAGTGGTCAAAATAAATCCTCCTAAAACAGGGCAGATACACAATTGGATGACAACCCTGGAAATGTTAGGTGTTTGGAATAGCTCAAACGTTACTCATCCCTCACTGCATCTCGTGATGGACCACATGCCATGCAAGCGGCTTCCATGTATAAAGCTAATGTGCTGCAAACTCACCAGATAATACAGACCTAGCAGCCACCATTGCCTGCCTCCAACTACAAGACCTTCTTGGTCCAGAACATACAGAACTAAGCCAATAGCAGGCCGCGACTTACTCCTCTAGCGTCACAGGTGACGTCACACATGATGCAAGGAGGCAGGTCACCGTCGCGGCCCGCTAGTGGCAGCACCCCCATCGCCAGATGTTGTGACCTGCACGACGGGGAGATGCAGCGTTGGCCGAGCAGGGATCCGGAGGGACAAGGTAAGTATGTCCTGTACCCTGTGGACGAAATTTTGTAAGGTGTCATCCACGTTGCTGCAGACTTCCTACACACAAATCCACAGCAAGAGATCTGCAGTATATATTCGCCGAGTGCGTACATACCCTAAAGGTGCTCCAGTTTCAGCAGATGCCAGGTCGCTGTATAAGGAAAAATATTAGATTTTCTCACACTGGTTCTGTTTGCCGTCACTGACCGGAAAGCAAGGCGGACAGATTCTATGTAGGTGACAGAACTGAATCAGTTTGCTGCAGCTGGAACACGCTTCTTGTGACAACTGTAACGCTTTAAATGGAAATTATCTACGTGCATTCATAAATAGATATATACCGTATTTTTCGCTTTGTAAGACGCACTTTTTCCCCCACCAAACGTAGGGGGAAAATGGCCTTCTTGCTGGGGCCCACGCTCCACTGTCCTGACCCCGTACAGCGTCAGGATGTAGCTCGCACTATGACCTGAGGCTACACACAGTCAGGTGACCGTGCAGCGCGGGCCGGAGAAGACTGGGGAGCGCCACTTCTAAAGAGACCGCAGGACTTGGAGCGGAGCCGCAGCGCAGGAGAGGTAACAGAAGTTTTTTTTATATTAGTCTGTTGGGGGTTCTGACATGGAGGGTTGATGGGGGCTGTGATATAAGGTCTGATGAAATATTTTTTTTTCCTCCTCTGGGGTGGGTCTTATAAAGCAAAAAATACGGTAATGTACATAATGAAAATGTTATACTGCCGCTGACCACCCTCCTAACCGTTATACTGCCGCTGACCAACCCCTGTCCTAACCGTTATACTGCCGCTGACCACCCTCCTAACCGTTATACTGCCGCTGACCACCCCTCCTAACCCGTTATATACTGCCCGCTGACCACCCCTCCTAAACTGCGCTTCCTATACTTATACCCGCTGCTGACCACCCCTCCTAACCGTTATACTGCCGCTGACCACCCCTCCTAACCGTTATACTGCCGCCGCTGACCACCCCTCCTAACCGTTATACTGCGCTGACCACCCCTCCTAACCGCTGCCGCTGACCACCCGTCCCTACCACCCGTTAACCGTTATATACTGCCGCCACCCGTGTTACCACCCGCTGACCACCCCTAACCGTTATACCGTTAACCGTACTGCCGCCTGACCACCCGTCCTAACCGTTATACTGCCGTGATCCTAACCGTTATTACTGCCGCTGACCACCCCTCCTAACCGTTTATAACTGCCGCTGACCACCCCTCCTAACCGTTATACTGCCGCTGACCACCCCTCCTAACCGTTATACTGCGCGACCACCCTCCTAACGTATACTGCGCTGACCACCCCTCCTAACCGTTATACTGCCGCTGACCCCCTCTAACCGTTATACTGCCGCTGACCACCCTCCTAACCGTTATACTGCCGCTGACGCACCCCTCCTAACCGTTATACTGCCGCTGACACCCTCCTAACCATTATACTGCCGCTGACCACCCTCCTAACCGTTATACTGCCGCTGACCACCCTCCACCGTTTATCACTCCATACTGCCCCTGCTGACATCCGTCCTACTGTTATACTGCCCTGACCACCCTCCTAACCGTTATACTCGCGCTGACCACCCCTCCTAACCGTTATACTGCCGCTGACCACCCGTCCTAACCGTTATACTGCCGCTGACCACCCCTCCTAACCGTTATACTGCGTGACCACCCTCTAACAGTTATACCGTCGTTGATCATCCGCCTAGCTGTTATACTGCTGCTGACAACCCTCCTAACATTCAATACTGCGCTGACCACCCCTCCTAACCGTCTATACTGCCGCTGACCACCCCTCCTAACCGTTTTACTGCCGCTGTACCACTGCCGCTGACCACCCCTCCTAACAGTTATACCGTTGCTGATCATCCGTCCTAGCTGTTATACTGCTGCTTACCAAGTATTTCTACCGCTTGCGCCTTTTAAATTTTTATTTGCAGATCCTGCCACACGCCTTTAAGAACCAGAATAAAAATAAAAAAAACACCCCTCTGTAAGGTCAGGTTCACATATATCTGGCCACCCATTGTAGTTTGCCTCTGGCATAGTACAGATACACCAGAAGGAAACTGATGCCAGATCTGATACCACAGCTTTCCAACACCGGAACATCGGTTTTGATGCCAGATGTCAACTAGAGCCGGACAGAAAAACATCAAAGGCTATGGAGGATTGGTGCACTAAAGTGTACAAAGGCTGTGAGCAGATACATCCGATGTGTGCGGCTCCAGCATAACATCAGAATAAACACTTCCATGTCCATGAAATCTACCACCCATAATTATTACCCATTTAAAGAATTTGAGCGGTTCCTGCCATGGAACACGCAGGAGATTTGGTCAGTGTCCTTCATCTGCACATTCTCTATGTATACTACAAAGTTTTTTTTTTTAACCTTCTTATAGATTTGGAGAATTCTCAGCAAACGTCAGTATTTTGGATTTAAAGGGGTTGTCCTGTGAACAAACATTTTTTTTTCTTACAAAAGATAAAAGCAGTGATACTCCCCTCACCGATCCCAACCAGTCCCTCTTGACACATAGGAAATGACTGGTCAACCAATCAGCAGCTTTGATGGGCGCCACTGCAGCCAGTGATTGGCTGGGTGCTCATTCCCTGCGTGTCGAGCCTGGCGGAGGAATAGGGAAGCTCAGGGGTACCTGTCAGTACTGCTGCTTTTTTTTTTTTTTTTTTTAAGGGGTTTTCCCATCTCCTACAATAGGGGCATATCACTAGGATATGTCTGCATTGTCTGATAGGTGCAGGTCCTAGAGGCAGCCACACAAGGCCATTTCCGTCAGCCCCATAGAAGTGAATGGAAGTGTGGTGCACTCCCATTCATCTCTATGGGGATTCCGAAAATAGCAGAGCGATCTGCTCAGATATTTCCGGCAGGCCCCGCCACTACTTTGCCAGCTTCATTTTAGAGACAGGTGCGGGTCCCACCTTCAGATCCTTGCGATATACCCCCATTGGCTGAGATGGGGGGAAAAAAAAAAAAAAAAAAAAAAAAAAAATCGCTTTAATCCTTTTTTTTTTACTAAAATGTTACCCAGCAGACAAGCTCCCCGGGGGGGGGGGGGGCGCATTCACATCTGCACTGGAGACTCTGCTGGGGGCTTTGGTTGCAGAGTCTGTCAAAAATATGAGGCACCAGAGGGACAGGTGCTAACAAAAATTAGCTTAGTTCCTATGGCAACCAATCAAACCGATCCTTTCATTTTCCAAAGGAGGTCTGAAAAATGAAAGCTGAAGTCTGATTGGTTCCTATGGGTAACAAACCTAATTTTCCTTAGCGCCAGATTTTAAAAAATGTCCCCCGAGTAACGTCAGGTCGTACGACTGACGGACAGTCTCCATTATGGTCCACAGGGCACCATCTGTGTCTGACAGAACCAGCAATTCCGTTCTTCAGCTCTTATAAAGGAGCAGAACGTTTAAAAAAAAAAAAAAAAACAGCATAATAACGTGAAGGAGACCTTCCATTAATCCATCCGTCATCAGTGCCCTCTCCACATGTCCTGTCCTCTCTTCCTAGGACTTACAGTCACCAGGACATTTATGATTTTTTTTTCTCCTTCCCCACCCCAAGAACCCTTGATTCATGAAAGAAAGTCCCCTTGAAATGTCTCCGTCCGCCCTCCGGCACCCTCGAGCGAGCCTTCAGGTAAGTGGTGCCGGCGGGTGGCTGTCAGCTCTGCCGCTCCGTTGCTGTGTCTCAGCGCAGACATATATATACTCACACGGACTCACATACACACTGCGGGGCTGGGGAGCGCGCGCCAGAAGTGCGCGGGCACGCAGGGGGATGACGACGCCGTCGGGGGCGCGCTCGCCCTTTCTCCCTATTGTTGTCGTGCCCGCGCCCTCCTCACGCTATTAAAACCACCATGTTAGAGAGAGTGCGGCTCGCAACCGCCATCTCATAGAGAAGCAGCAGCGGCGGGGCCGCCTTCACTCCCCGGGCTGGGGCGGAAAGGGGCTATTACATGTGTCCCCCCACTCCTCCTCACACCCCATTTCGGGCTGAAGGGTCGGTCGGTGGTGACAGCCGCCACCCTGTATTTCCCGGCTCGTACCCTCTTCTCTTGTTTTCCCCATAGTCAGCCATGTTACAGCACATCCTGAGGTGATTTAGGCATCTCCTACCAATACTCCCTACATTTACCCCCCTCCACCCCAGCTTTTATGACGGTTACCGGTGACCCGTCCGTTTTATTTTTTTTATATATTTTTTTATAGCCCCTTCCTCAAGGGGCGTCAATGCCCGGTAACACCCGTTACCACCCAGCGTTAGACCACATTACACACCGGGCGTTATTAAAAGTTCATCTCACACTTCTAGCACTAAATAATAAAAACGCCCGTAGGTCTCCAGTCACACACACTCCGTTTCTCCACCCTCCGTTATCCATACGGTAATTGTAATCAGTTCATTTACCGTTAATTCTCACCCCAAATTCACCGTTTTATCCCACCCGATGTTTAGAACGTTAATTCCACCACAACCCGGCCCGGGATTATTTGACGTCTTTTAGGCGGATTAATACGGGCCACGGGTGGAGGTGATTTGACATCCATTCCCATCCACAATACTTACCTTACATAGACATTGCCAGTCACTGTGTCAGTTTGGTGCCGTGTATACTCACCCAATGCTGTGTCTATGGAGCTCAATGTACTGCAATGGCTGTGAGAGAAAGCGGGATCGATACGCAGCCTCTTCACACTCTTCCCAATCTGTAACATTACTCTCAGCTCAGGCCGGCGATGATTGGCCGCCGCCAACTCGTTCCTTCTCCTCATTGGTCGGATCGCCTCCATTGTCCTGACCAGCGGCCGACGCTGATTGGCCAGATTTTAGCCGACGTCACCCAAGAGCAAAACAGCGCGCAAATACGAAATGTCTTCAGTGTGTGTGAGACGCTCGAGCGGGATGCAGCTGTAAGGCTGAGTTATAGTGTTTGCAATGCAAGCCCATAGAACCCAATGCAGTCAACGACGGAACGGGGGCTTCTCTACATTCGGGGGCTATGTGGTGCTGCCTGACGGACTGCTGCCTGCACTACAGCCCCTGTGGACATCCTCACCCCCATCTACACCCTGCAGCCATCTCAAGCCAAAATATTTGGACCCGTTGTCCCTAATGTTTTGACACGGCTGTCGTGAACGCGCACAATGATAGGACTAGGCAGGCATGCCTTCATATTCACTATCTTGTGGAATTTTTGCGGCTTTAGTCTGAACCCTGCCGTATTCTACCTCACCCGCACAGCGATAATAGACAACCGGGCGTGTAGAAAAACTAAGGTGTCCCCTGGTTACCCCTTACTGGGGAACTACTAGTCCCAGCACTCCCTGGCAAACCGGACGTCACCCAGTTGTGCTGAGACTCGTAGTTCCACTTCTCTAAGATACCGATCTCTTCCCTATAGTGGCAGAATGTATGGTAAATTATATGGCAGTACTGTACTGCATGGTATATGGCACATGGCAGTGTACACTGCAAGGCAATCACTGTATCCTACATTACACTGTATACAAGATGTATAATATCCATATTACACTGTATAATTATAATATCCCACATTATACAGTATAATTATATAAGATACCCCATATTAGACTGTATGTAAGATTTATACAAGATATCCTACATTACACTGTATAATTATATCATGTCCCACATTACACTGTATAATATATAATATCCCACATTATACAGTATAAATATATAATGTCCCACATTACACTGTATAATATATAATATCCCACATTACAGTATAATATATAATGTCCCACATTACACTGTATAATATATAATATCCCACATTATACAGTATAAATATATAATGTCCCACATTACACTGTATAATATATAATATCCCACATTACACTGTAATTATAATTCCACATACCTGATAATATATATACCACATACACTGTATAAATATATAATAAGTCCCACATTACACTGTATTGTAATTAGTATATAATATCCATATTAACTGTAATAATTATTATATAATATATGTATAGTATATATATATATTAAAGATAATTACATTTATCTCATAGTTAATTACCCATTAAATATAATTAGTATATTATATCCCATATACATCGTGTAATTGTATCTATTTATACACACTTCTATCAATTCAATTCAATAAGTGAATCCCTATTCTCTGTATAGTTAGTATATATAATATCCCAATTATATTCTGCATAGTTAGATTATGTGACATTACACCATATAATAGTATTATATACCCATATATACACTGTATAGATTAGTATAATATTAATATCCCACATTCTACAGTATAGTAGTTGATATTCATATTACATGTATATGGATTTGGTATTTCTGTATATATGGCACATTACATATATATCAATTACAGTGAAGCTGCTATATATATGTCTGTATTTTCGTATACTCTAGTGTATATATCTTACATTATATTGTATAATTATAATATCCCACATTTCACTGCATAATTAGTATATATAATATCCAGTTTTACACTGTACAGTTAGTATATATTACATCCTAGATTAGACTGTATAGCTCAGGGATCAGCAACCTTCGGCACCCCAGATGTGGTGAAACTACAACTCCCAGCATGATCCATTCACCTCTATGGGAGCTCTGAAAACAGCTAAGCAAGTGTGCATGTTGGGAGTCGTTTTTTCACCACAGCTGGAGTGCCGAAGGTTGCTGATCCATGGTATAGCTAGTACCGGTATATATTATATCCTACATTAGACTGTATAGCTAGTATATATTGCATGCCACATTACACTGTATTGTTAGTATATAGGATATGACACAGTACATTGTTTAGTTAGTGTATACATCCACATTACACTGTATTGTATATTATATGCCATATTACACCGTACAGTTGTATATAAACAGTGTTTCTCGACCCATGGTTCACAGCAATATTTCATTGTTGGGTGCTGGGGCACTGACATGGGACTGCTTCACATTCAACTGTATTGCTGTCCTCAGGACTTTGATACAGTTGAATACTGCCCTGGTGGCTCCTTGCCCTGCCGTTCACCCAACTAGGCCACAAGCCACTTGGCCTGAAACCTGTGAGAGGATGGATCAACGGCATAAGCGGCGAAAAACACGGGTAGCTCAAGCCAGTATAGGCTGGCAACAAATTGTGGGCCGGGGTATGAGTCATCTGAGTATTTTTTTTCCTTTGGCACTTTAGGGGAACATACTACTGGGGGCACTATAGAGGGAAATTATTATAATTTCTGGGGGCACTAAGGAGGCTTTATCTATTCAGGGCACAACAGGGTATTTTTTTACTACTGGGGACACTAAGGGGAATTATTGCTACTTGAGGGCAATATAGGAAGGCTTTATTACAACTAAGTACAGTAGAGCACCCTGGCACAATTATTACTATTATTTTTATTTTTTTTTGGAGGGGGGCACCATTACTGTCAGGGGCCATTTACTGGTGCAATTATTTTTAAGGGCACTGTCTGGCAATAATTATTAAAAGGGGAACTATCTGTTTCTGCAGTATAGTATTTGGGGAGCACAGTGAGTATTTGGGGTAGCAGCAAGATGACACTGTTGGGGCACCAGGATGGGGAGTTTGTGTTGAGAAGGTGGGGAAGATGATGGAAAAGTCCAGAACCCAAGAAGCCTGTGTGGCAAACTTTGCGGAGACGAGGATGTTTCTGGAAGAAGACATCATGGTGGTCTGGACAGAATGGAGAATTACCATATATTTCGCTACATAAGATACATTTTTTCCACCAAAAGTGGGGGAAAATATCCCTGTGTTTTATGGGATGAATGCTAATGAGCGCTTCCATTATGGAAGCGCTCATTAGTACCAGAGGACTGTGAAGTGGTGAAGGCTTTGTACTCACTGCTTCCTGGTCCTCGGCTGTGCCGTGGCTGCGCACAGTGTGAAGTAACTCTGTCAGGTCACAGCACAACCGACAGCAGGAGGAAGAGAGAGCGCTAGAGGTGAGGAGCCACGGCGTCCGGAGCAGGAGAGGTAAGTGTTTTTTTTATTTTATGTTCTCTGGGGGCTGATGATAGGCATGTGGCTCTTATCTGAGGTCTGATTGGGGATAATTCACATTGGGTCTGATCTGAGGTCTTACTTATTAACATTGGGTCTTATTGGGGCTGTCAGCTGAGGTCTAATTAACATTGGGAGTCTGATTGGTGGTCTGACCTGAGGTCTAATGAAAAATATTTTTTTCTTAGTGTCCTCCTCTAAAACCTAGGTACATCTTATGAGCCAGTGTGTCTTATAGGCCAAAAATACGGTATATGCCACACTGTATATTTGTATACTGTATTCCTTTTTAAAGGGAGTCTTCCACCTAATCTGAGTGTTATAGACCACTCAGATCAGGCTATAGAAACCTCTTTTCTCCATATAACAATGGTACCTTTAGTAGAGCTGTCCCTCACCGATATCTTTGTAAAAACACTTTTATACACATGCTAATTAGCTTGTGCAAGTGCCCAGAGGCGGAGTTACTGTGGCTGGTGCCCAGGCCCCTCAGCACTTTGCACATAAAACCACTCCTATTTTACCCCTCTGGCCTGCCTTGTTTAGTATAATTAACTCCTTCTCAAATATGGCGCCGCTCCACACTTGCCCCGCACATGCTGTGCCCATTATGGGGGTTACAGTGCGCATGCGCCAGTAATTATACTAAACAAGGGCGGGCCAGAGGAGTGAAATAGATGTGGTTTTATGTGCAAAGTGCTGAGGGGCCTGGGCACTAGCCACAGTAACTCCGCCCCCAGGCACTTGCACAAGCTAATTAGCATATGTTATAAAAGTGTTTTTACAAAGATATCTGTGAGGGACAGCACCAGTAAAGGTACCATTGTTATATGGAGAAAGGAGTCTATAGCCTGATCTGAGCGGTCTATAACGCTCAGATTAGGTGAAAGACTTCCTTTAACTGTATAGTTGTATATTATATGAAACATTACACTGTATAGGTGTATATTTTATATGCCTCATTAGACTGTACATTATATCCCTCATGACACTGTATATTGCATTCCACATTACAGTGGTATATTACACCCCACATTACAATGCATAGTTTTATGCTATTTACCACTGTACTGATTAAGTAGAACATGGACTGGATAAGTGTCTCTCTCTCTCTCTCTCTCTCTCTATATATATATATATATATATATATATATATATATATATATATATAGTGGTTTGCTCTGTAGGCCTCGTTTAGATCTCAGGCAAGCTGTTCCGACACAAAGCAGCCTGCTGGATCTAACAGGCTCTTGCGTTACCAGATCCTCTACTCAACATCTAGATCCTCATTGTCTGCAATAGGCTCTGGCGGTGATCTGCCTGATTTCTGGCATAAATGCAAGGTTTTGGCCAGACAAAAACTGCGGTCCCCAATGCATCGGCAACATCTGTGCGGTTTCCGCAGATGGATGCTGACCCATTCAACTTGCATGGGTCCGTGATCCATCCACACTGCAAAAAATAGAACATGTTCTTGTAAGGTTTCAGCCCCGGTGTTTTCAGAGGCCGATGTTCTAGAGGAACTTGTCCGGCTAAAGTTAAATAAGGCAATGGGTCCGGATGGCATCCACCCCAGAGTTCTTACAGAACTCCGATCTGTGATTGTTGGCCCCCTGACTGATCTGTATAATCAGTCCCTTCTTACAGGAGATGTTACTGATGATTGGAGAATGGCCAACGTTGTACCCATTCACAAGAAGGGTAGTAGAGAAGAAGCTAGTAACTATAGGCCAGTCAGCTTGACATCTGTAGTGGTAAAAATGATGGAGACTCTTCTAAAAAAAGAAGATAATTGACCATCTAACAACAAACAACTTGATGGACCCAAACCAGCATGGCTTTACTGAGGGCCGATCATGTCAGACTAATCTCATTGATTTCTTTGACTATGTAACTAAAGTGCTGGATGAAGGTGGTGCTGTGGATATCGCCTACCTGGATTTCAGTAAAGCTTTTGATACGGTTCCCCATAAAGAGCTGATAGAGAAGTTATTAAGAATTGGACTTAACCCCTGGATAGTTCAGTGGATCTGTAGTTGGCTAAAGGACAGATACCAGAGGGTTGTTGTTAATGGAGTGTATTCTGAGCAGAGGCTGGTTACAAGTGGGGTGCCACAAAGATCTGTTCTGGGTCCTGTTCTGTTTAACATGTTTGTAAGTGACATAAAGGACAGCTTGGTAGGGAAGGTTTGCTTGTTTGCTGATGACACAAAAGTGTGTAATAGGGTTGATGTTTCAGGAGGTGTCGGTAATATGGAGAATGATTTATCTTTATTAGATAAGTGGTCAAAACTATGGAAACTGCAGTTCAATGTTTCCAAATTTAAAATAATGCACTTGGGGAGAAGAAATCCTCTATCTGAGTATCGTATTGGCAGTTCTGTGCTAACAAAGACCTCAGAAGAGAAGGTTTTGGGGGTAGTCATCTCAAATGAGTAACCAATGCAGCCAGGTGGTAGGGAAAGCAAATCGTATGCTTGGCTGCATAGCTAGAGGTATAACAAGCAGAAAGAGGGAGATTGTGATCCCTCTGTATAGAGCTCTAGTGAGACCACATCTGGAATACTGTGTTCAATTCTGGAGACCTCACCTGCAAAAGGATATTGCTACAATAGAACGGGTCCAAATAAGAGCTACAAAAATGGTGGAAGGTCTAAAGGATAGAAAGGATAGAACTTATCAAGAAAGACTCCGAGTTCTTAATATGTATAGTCTGGGGGAAAGAAGAGAAAGGGGGGACATGATTGAAACCTTTAAATATGTTAAAGGACTGAATAAAGTTCAGGAGGGAAGGGTTATTAATAAGAAACTGAACACAAGAACAAGGGGGCACAATCTGAGGTTAGTTGGGGGACAAATCAAGAACAACATTAGAAAATATTATTTCACTGAAAGAGTAGTAGAAGCTTGGAACAAAGTTCCAGCAGAGGTGGTTGATAAATCCTCAGTAACTGAATTTAAACATGCCTGGGATAAACATGTATCTGTCCTAAGATAACAATAAAAGGATAATAAAAGGGCAGACTAGATGGACCAGGTGGTCTTTTTCTGCCGTCAATCTTCTATGTTTCTTCTGGATTGCGGATCCGTTCAAGTGAATGGGTCTGCATCCGTGATGCAGTGCAAAAACGGCCGGGGCCCGTTTATTGCTGACCTGCTGTTTGGTGATAACTAGGCATCAGCTGAACTTCTTTTAAAATTCGATTCGAACTTAACAACGAACCCCATTGAAGTCAATGGGGACCCAAACTTTTGGGGCACTAAAATGGCTGTAAAAAAAGTCATAGAAATGGCTAGAAAGCTGCAAAAGGCTACAAAGTGGGCGTAAGAGCAGCACAGTTGCCCTGCAAACAAATGTGGATAGGGAAATGACTTAAAATAACATAAAATACATAAAAATAACAATCTTAAACCAAGAGGCGGAGGTCCAAGTGGAGTAGGAAGTTGAGAAGGCTGTGGACATGGTGGTGTAGGTGGAAGAGGTGGAGGAAGAAGCCAATACTCTCTGCTTTTTTTTGTGTTTTTTTTTATTTTATTTTTTTAAACGTGTCTATCAATTCTGTGTGTGACCTTTAGTCATTTTTTGGGTGCTAGGTATATTTCTCTACTCTGCCAATACTAGACATAATAATCTTGAGCCAGGAGGAGGTGTAGGTGGAAGAGGCAGGGGAGGAAGCCAACACTGTTTCTGTTTTTTTTTCCATGTGTCCGTCAATTCTGTGTCAGGTTGCAGAGGGCCACGGCAAGACAGTTTGGTGCTTGTATGTCCTGTGTTAAAACTGGGTAAAAAATTTTGTCTCCGTTATAGATCTCATACGTCCCCTATCTCGGGACTATATATTAAAAGAATTTTTCTCCTACTACAGTAAGACGGATGTCAAAGGGGTGTTCTAAATTTTAAAAAATTGCCAGAGTGTCACAGACACAGGCCCCTTTCACATGACCGTATGCAGTCCGAGACATAGGGTCCCGGAGCGGCATCGATTTTGCACACGGGAGCGCACAGCATCATTGATTACAATGATGCTGTGCACGTCGGGCCGCCTGCGGGACTATTGTCCCGCACTCATATGATTTTATGAGTGCGGGACAATAGTCCCGCGGGCGGCCCGACGTGCACAGCATCATTGTAATCAATGATGCTGTGCGCTCCCGTGCGAACGATCGATGCCTCTCCGGGACATATGGCCCACTCACGGACTGTATGTTTCGGAGGGCTTACAGTCGTGTGAAAGGAGCCACACTCCACAAAAGAGTTTCCTTTCCTACAACAGTTAGATAGATAAAGGGGGTGTTCCTAATTTTTTTTTTTTTAATCATGACTTTCACAGACATATTCCACAGAACAATTTCCTCTCCCACATTAGTTGGATAAATGCAAAATGGGTCATCTTACTAAAATTCTTCTTTTTTTTTTTTGAGGGGGGAGGAGGTTGGTTGGTAAAGAGTATAACAATGCAGTATAACAATGGATGTGTGTGGCCGGTATAGTTCTCTACGCTGCCAATATAAGACATAATAACCTTGAGCCTGAAGGCAGAGGTCCCAGTGGAGAACGAGGTCCTCACCTTTTTTTTGGAGGCCCCAAAACATTTGGAAATAGCAAAGAGAAGACACAAACTGCGCTGGAGTACAACGATGGCTAGATGCACCCGGTATACTTCTCTACACGTAATCTTGAGCCAGGAGGCAGAAGTCCCAGTGGAGGAGGTCACCAACCTTTTTTATTTTATTTTTCTTATATTTCTTTTTTTTGTGGAGGTACCAAAACATTGGGAAATAGCAAAGAGAATGGACAAACTGTGCTGGAGTATAGCAATGGCTTGGTGTGGATGGTATACCTCTCTACTCTGGCCAAGGTATGGACAAGTTCTGTGGGATCCATGCCTGGTTCATTTTAATGAACGTGAGCCTGTCTGTAATCACCCCCCTGCCATGTTAAACACATGTTCAGAAAATTCAGTTGCCGCAGGCCAGGACCTCCAAGGCGTAAAGGGCAAGCTCAGATCATGTGCCCAATTTGCAGACCCAGAAGTTAAATGGGGCAGACCCATCAGTCAGTACGTGCAGACGTGTGGACATGTACTGTTCCACCATGTTGCCGAAACGCTGCCTCCTGCTAAGACGGTCCGTATCAGATGGTGGTGTTGTATATTGTGGCGTGCAGACAAAGCTTTTCAACATTTTGGCCATGCTAACCCTCCCTTCTGAGGTTCTGACAGTGCCCCTGCTGCGTTGTTGAATTCCTCTTCCGTCTATGCTTCCACTGAGCCCCCACTGTCAGGAGGGAACGCCATCAGTAGCGCCTCTACCAGCGTTCGCTTGTACTCGCGCATCTTCTCCAGTGACAGAAGTAAGGATGGCACGTTGTCCTTGTAGCGGGGATCCAGCAGGGTGGCCACCCAGTAATCAGCACTGGTTAGAACTCGGCGGTCATTGCACAGGCATTGTAGCATGTAGTCGCTCATGTGTGCCAGGCTGCCCAGAGGCAATGACAAGCTGTCCTTGGTGGGAGGTGTATCGTCTGTGTCCTCTGTATCCCCCTAACCATGCTCCAGTGATGCCTGTGAGCTGATCTGGGTGCCACCCTGCTGTAAAAGGGGATCCTCCTCCTCATCATCCTCCAAAATTGTGCCCTGTCTAGATAGTTGGGTACCTGGCCACTGTTGGTGCTATGAGCCACCTGTGGACAACTGGCCTGAAAACCGTGGGAATGATCCCTGTTCCTCCTCCTGTGCCACATCCTCATCCATCAGCAACTGAAGCGTTTTTTCAAGGAGACATAGAAATGGCATAGTAAGGCTGATGACTGCATCAACACCGCTGGCCATGTTGGTGGAGTACTCGAGGCAGTGCAACACGGCACACAAGTCCCGCAAGGACTTAGGATTTTAGTGGACAGCAAACTAAGCTGCAGAAACCAGTGTCAGATAGCTGCTGCCAAGGCCAATAAGATAATGGGTTGCATCAAAAGGGACATAGATGCCCGTGATGAGAACATAGTCCTGCCACTTTACAAATCACTAGTCAGACCACACATGGAGTACTGTGTACAGTTCTGGGCTCCTGTGAACAAGGCAGACATAGCAGAGCTGGAGAGG
>ONZH01002874.1:0-37983 GCA_900303285.1 Rhinella marina
TCCTGACCATCCATTTGGTGTTTTGTCTGTCTTGTTTGTTGTTCCCTGTTTCGGATACCCCTCGTGCTGAGTCCATAACTAACCAACTGTGCACAGTGTGGTCGCAAGTTCAGCAGAACTTGAAAAGAGCACAAAGTTTAATGGTCCATTCATCCAGAAGTAGGCGTACTGTCTCTGAAACTTTTGTTGTGGTGACAAGGTCCTATTGTCTACTAAGAACCTTAAGTTGAAAGTTCCGTCTCTTGAAATTGGCTCCTAGGTTCATTGGTCCGTTTACCGTAACTGTTATTAATCGGTATTCATTCAAGGTGGCGTTGCCTCTGACTGGCGGGTTCACAATACGTTTCACAAGAGTCTGTTGAAACGCTATGTGGATCCTGTGGTACCCCTTCCTGACCCTCCCTCGCCATCTGTGGTGGAGGGTGATCTCGATTATGAGGTAGAGAGGATTGTCGATTCCAGACTGGTCAGGAACTCTCTTCAATACCTCATTCATTGGAAGGGTTTCGGTCCTGAGGATAGATCCTGGGTCCCTGCTAGGGATGTTCATGCTCCACGATTGGTTAAATCTTTTCATCGGGACTATCCGTCTAAACCATCCTTAGGGTCTAAGGGTCCGGAGGCCCCTCGTGGAGGGGGGGGTACTGTCAGGTCTGGTCATCAGAGAACATAGGTTCTATGTTTTGCTTGGTTTTCTGAGTTTTTGTGTGTTTCTGTTTAGTGCCTACGCCTTGCCTTGAACCACGTTCACACTGTGGGTTGTTTTAGAGCCAACGCCCAGCTTCATGTTTGGTTTGTCTACTCAGGTGCTGGCTGAGTGGCTTCTCTGAATCTGGTCCATTCAGAACCTGGGGGTGGGATATCTTCCTGCTTATATTCCTATCTTTCTCTCTGCTCCTTGCTGGTTTTTGCAATTCCTTGCTATTCCTGCTTGCGTTGTATTGTATCCTGACTGCTGATTTGACCCTTGGCTTGTATCTGACTACTCTACCGTCTTCCGATTTTGTACTTTGCTATTCCTGGTTTTGACGCGGCTTCCTGACCATCCATTTGGTGTTTTGTCTGTCTTGTTTGTTGTTCCCTGTTCCCTGCACCTTATACAGTGTATTTCGCAGTCCTCGTGGTTGTCGCCCCACGGTTTAGCGTGGGTGAGGCAATAGGCAGGGACAGAGGGTTGGGTAAGCTCAGGGCACACGCTCCTCTGTTGTCTGTTTATCCCAACCTTGACAGAAAAACCAGCCAGAAAATACCTGTAACCTGTATACTGCCAGCTACGTTTATTCCACCTATGGAGCAAATGTCAGTGGTGGTAGCTCAGGTCCAGGCCTTGACCAATTTGATTCAGGATCTTGCTATACGCCTTCAGGTTCAGGAAAACATGCAGGCCTCGGCTCCTGTGTCTGCACCCCAGGTTCCCACACCTGCACCTGAACCTAAGGTCCCCCTTCCTGATTTTTTTTACGGTGACCGTAAGAAATTTTTTCTGTTTTGGGAAGGATGTATTTTGTATTTTTCTTTACGACCTCGGTCGTTTGTAACTGAAGCGCAAAAGGTGGGTTTGGTTATGTCTCTCCTGCGCGGAGACCCCCAAACCTGGGCCTTTTCTTTACCCACTGCCTCTCCTTTGCGCTCATACCTTGACGAGTTTTTTGTTGCGCTGGGTCAGATATATGATGAGCCAGATCGCCCAGCGTTAGCTGTATCCCAGTTATTGTCTCTACGTCAGGGTGGACAGATGGCAGAAAATTACTGTGCTAGTTTTAGACAATATGTGACCGATTCCGGGTGGAATGATAGGGCTTTGAAAGACCTTTTCATGACTGGACTGTCTGACCGTGTGAAGGATTTGTTGTTAGCCCATGCTGAACCTAAAACACTTGACGAAGCTATGACCCTGGGCATCCGGGCAGATAGACGTCTAAGATCCAGGCGACCTCCTCGGGTGTCTCCTGCTCCTCAGCCGATCCTCAATCCGGTCTCCAGCCAATCCGGACCGGAACTGATGGAACTCGGCAGTATTACGCCTAAGCAGAGAAGGGAACATCGTACGAGGAATCATTTGTGCTTCTACTGCGGGAGTCCGGATCATCTGCTGAAGTCCTGTCCGAAGAAAACCTCAGCAGGAAAACTTCCGCTCCTAGACAGTTATCGGGAGGACTGTCTAGGAGCTCAGGTACCCTCTAATGTTTCTAGAGTATTTTTGCCCTGCACCGTCTCTTTCCAGTCAGCCTCACGTGTTGGACAGGCTTTCTTGGATTCTGGTTCAGCCGCCAACTTCATTGATTTTGAATTTGTTTCCCAAATATTGCCTTCTTTGATTCCCCTGTCCCCTCCTATCCAGGTGTCTAGTGTCGATATGACCCCTCTGCAAGCCGGTTTGGTCAAATTCCGTACTCCTGAAATAAGACTGGTGGTGGGTGCACTACATATTGAATATTGTTCTTTCCTTGTAATGAAAGATTTGTCTGTGGACATTATTCTGGGTCTTCCTTGGCTTCAGCTGCACAATCCGGTTATTGATTGGGTGAGTCAAGAATTAGTTCACTGGGGCCCTCAGTGTAAGGCCCATATGTCTCAAGTTTCCCTTTGTTCTACCAATGTAGGTGATTCTGAGATCCCGGAGTTTATTTCAGATTTTGCAGACGTTTTTTCGAAACCTCTGTCTCAAGTCTTGCCTCCACACAGAGACTTTGATTGTAAGATTGATCTATTACCTGATGCCAAGTTACCTAAGGGTCGGATTTATAATCTGTCTGTGCCAGAAAGAGAGTCTCTAAAACAATACATCGATGAGAGTTTGGCTATAGGACACATTCGGCCTTCCGAATCTCCTACGGGGGGGTTGGTTTCTTTTTTGTTGAGAAAAAAGATGGGGGTTTGAGACCATGTATTGACTACCGTGAACTTAATAAAATCACTATTAAAAACTCTGGACCGCTTCCCCTCATCCCGGACCTCCTGAATCAGGTTCCAGGGGCCAACTGGTTCTCCAAATTAGATCTACGGGGAGCTTATAACCTGATTCGGATCCGGGAAGGGGATGAGTGGAAGACAGCTTTTAATACGCCTCTGGGACATTTTGAGTATCTGGTTATGCCTTTTGGTTTAAGCAATGCCGCAGCTGTATTCCAAGGTTTTATGAATCATATCTTTCATGACTGTATTGGGGTTTTTATGGTGGTCTATCTGGATGATATCCTGATATTTTCTTCTGATCTGGATTCACACCGTAAACATCTTCGTCTGGTGTTATCCCGTCTGCGTAATCATTCTCTGTTTGCTAAACTAGAAAAATGCATTTTTTGTGTACAAAAAGTTTCATTCTTGGGTTATGTGGTCACTCCTTCCGAGGTTCAGATGGATCCGTGTAAGGTTCAGGCAATCACGGATTGGGTTCGGCCTACGGATTTAAAATCCCTTCAACGTTTTCTTGGTTTCGCCAATTATTACAGGAATTTTATCAAGCACTTTTCCGTAATTGCCAAGCCGCTCACGGATCTTACCCGCAAGGGGGCTGATCCCAGTAACTGGTCTCCTGCTGCGTACTCTGCGTTTGAGGAACTCAAGAAAGCGTTCTCCTCTGCGCCTGTGTTAATTCAACCTGATCTCTCTCAGCCATTCATTGTTGAGGTAGATGCTTCTGAGGTCGGTGTAGGGGCAGTTTTATCTCAAGGGTCAGCTGCTCTCACTAACCTCAGACCATGTGCATTCTTTTTCAAGAAATTCTCGTCTTGTGAAAGGAATTATGATATTGGGAATCGCGAGCTCCTTGCCATCAAATGGGCGTTTGAAGTGTGGCGCCATTTCCTGGAAGGAGCTCTTCACCCAGTGACAGTGATCACAGATCACAAAAATCTTGTGTACTTGGATAATGCAAAACCTCTCAATGCCCGTCAAGCTAGATGGGCGTTGTTTTTCTCTCGTTTTAATTTTGTGGTCACTTTCCGACCTGGTACCAAGAATGTCAGGGCTGACGCCTTGTCTCGGAGTTTTGGTATCCCTTAGGGTCCTGAGTCGGAACCCGGTAACATCTTACCTGGTACTGTTTTGGCAGCCATCTCCTCTCACCTCTCAGATCAAATTAGCTCCAAACAAAATTCTGCCCCAAGAGACCTTCCGGAAGGCAAAATGTTTGTTCCCTTGTCCCTTCGATTGAGAGTGTTAGAGGAGACACACTGTTCCGTACTAGCAGGTCATCCAGGTGTTCGGGGAACACTAGATCTACTGAAAAGAAACTACTGGTGGCCACATATGAATACTGACGTTCATGCATTTGTTCTAGCTTGTCAGGTCTGTGCGCGAGGAAAGGTCCCCAGGAGACGTCCTGAGGGATCTCTTCTCCCGCTCCCAGTGCCAGACAGGCCTTGGTCTAACGTGTCTATGGATTTTGTTACCGATCTGCCACTCTCTCAAGGGTTCTCTGTTATATGGGTGGTGGTGGATCGTTTCTCTAAGATGGGCCATTTTGTTCCGCTAAAGAAGCTGCCTTCAGCAGAGGAATTGGCAGATCTATTTATTCAACATATTGTGCGTCTCCACGGTATTCCTGATGAGGTTGTGTCCGACAGGGGGGTACAATTTGTGGCTAAGTTTTGGCGAGCTTTCTGTTCTAAGCTTGAGGTAAAATTGTCCTTTTCCTCTGCCTTCCATCCCGAAACGAATGGGCAGACGGAGAGGATGAATCAAGAGCTCATACAGTACCTTCGTCTTTTTGTTTCTGACTGTCAACATCTGTGGGTCTCATATCTTCCGTTAGCAGAGTTTGCCATCAACAATCACACTAGTTCATCCATACTCACATCTCCTTTCTTCTGTAATTATGGATTCCATCCCAGGTTTTCCTTCTCGCCATCGTCAGTTTCGGATGCCCCTCGTGCTGAGTCCATAACTAACCAACTGTGCACAGTGTGGTCGCAAGTTCAGCAGAACTTGAAAAGAGCACAAAGTTTAATGGTCCATTCATCCAGAAGTAGGCGTACTGTCTCTGAAACTTTTGTTGTGGGTGACAAGGTCCTATTGTCTACTAAGAACCTTAAGTTGAAAGTTCCGTCTCTGAAATTGGCTCCTAGGTTCATTGGTCCGTTTACCGTAACTCATGTTATTAATCCGGTATCATTCAAGGTGGCGTTGCCCTCTGACTGGCGGGTTCACAATACGTTTCACAAGAGTCTGTTGAAACGCTATGTGGATCCTGTGGTACCCCTTCCTGACCCTCCCTCGCCATCTGTGGTGGAGGGTGATCTCGATTATGAGGTAGAGAGGATTGTCGATTCCAGACTGGTCAGGAACTCTCTTCAATACCTCATTCATTGGAAGGGTTTCGGTCCTGAGGATAGATCCTGGGTCCCTGCTAGGGATGTTCATGCTCCACGATTGGTTAAATCTTTTCATCGGGACTATCCGTCTAAACCATCCTTAGGGTCTAAGGGTCCGGAGGCCCCTCGTGGAGGGGGGGGTACTGTCAGGTCTGGTCATCAGAGAACATAGGTTCTATGTTTTGCTTGGTTTTCTGAGTTTTTGTGTGTTTCTGTTTAGTGCCTACGCCTTGCCTTGAACCACGTTCACACTGTGGGTTGTTTTAGAGCCAACGCCCAGCTTCATGTTTGGTTTGTCTACTCAGGGTTAATACTCAGGTGCTGGCTGAGTGGCTTCTCTGAATCTGGTCCATTCAGAACCTGGGGGTGGGATATCTTCCTGCTTATATACCTATCTTTCTCTCTGCTCCTTGCTGGTTTTTGCAATTCCTTGCTATTCCTGCTTGCGTTGTATTGTATCCTGACTGCTGATTTGACCCTTGGCTTGTATCTGACTACTCTACCGTCTTCTGATTTTGTACTTTGCTATTCCTGGTTTTGACGCGGCTTCCTGACCATCCATTTGGTGTTTTGTCTGTCTTGTTTGTTGTTCCCTGTTCCCTGCACCTTATACAGTGTATTTCGCAGTCCTCGTGGTTGTCGCCCCACGGTTTAGCGTGGGTGAGGCTATAGGTAGGGACAGAGGGTTGGGTAAGCTCAGGGCACACGCTCCTCTGTTGTCTGTTTATCCCAACCTTGACAGATACGGGGGTGTATGCCATCAGGTCCTGGCAATTTGTCTATTTTAATCTTTTTAAGACGTCGATGTACTTCTTCCTGGGTCAAATAGGGCACTTTTAAAGGGGAATTTACTTTTATATTCTGCATTTCATCTGACAGTTTATTTTCCTCAGTGAATACAGTGGAGAAAAAGATATTTAGTAGTTTTGCTTTCTCCTCATCGCTCTCTGCAACTCCCCCCTCATTACTCTGTAAGGAGCCGACACCTTCAGGTTTATACTTTTTATTATTTTTATAATTAAAGAACATTTTAGGGTTAGTTTTACTCTCTTTGGCAATTAATCTCTCGGTCTCTAGTTTGGCTGCTTTTATTTGTCTTTTACATATTCTATTTTTTTCCTTATAGTTTTTCAATGCTTCCTCACCACCCTCCTGTTTTAGTGATTTAAATGCTTTCTTTTTGTCATTTATTGCTTTCTTTACAGTTCTATTTATCCACATTGTTTTTTTCTTGTTCCTTAACCTTTTATTCCCATAAGGTATGTACCTCTCACAATTAGATATTAGGATGCTTTTAAAAATATCCCATTTTGTGGCTGTATTTTTAATTTTGAGGACTTTGTCCCAGTTAGTTAGGCTTATGGCCTCTCTTAGTTGACTAAATTTAGCTTTTTGGAAGTTTGGTATTTTTGTTCCTCCCTGAAGAAACGTTCTTTTGAATGATAATTGGAAGGTTATTATTTTATGGTTACTATTTCCCAGGTGTCCCCCAACCTGCACATCTGTTCTGTCAGGTCTATTGGTTAATGCTAAGTCCAGTATGGCCGTCCCTCTAGTCGGGTCATGAACCAGTTGGGAAAGGTAATTGTCTTTGGTTATTGCCAAGAACCTGTTTCCTTTATGAGATATACAGGTTTCAGTTTCCCAGTCTATTTCTGGGTAGTTGTAGTCCCCCATAATAACGACCTCATTATGATTTGCTGCCTCGTATATTTCGTTTAGAAGTAGATTTTCTGTGGACTCTGGTATATTGGGTGGTTTACAATAAACTCCTATTAGTATTTTATTATTGTTTTGGCTCCATTTATTACTACCAACAGTGACTCCACATCTTCATGTCCCTCACTTACAGTGCCTTGCGAAAGTATTCGGCCCCCTGGAACTTTTCAACCTTTTGCCACATTTCAGGCTTGAAACAAAAAGATATAACATTTTAAATTTTTGGTGAAGAATCAAGTGGGTCACAATTGTGAAGTGGAACGAAATTTATTGGATCATTTAAACTTTTTTTGTAATAATAAAACTGAAAAGTGGGGCGTGAAAAATTATTCGGCCCATTTACTTTCAGTTCAGAAAACTCACTCCAGAAGTTCATTGAGGATCTCTGAATGATCCAATGTTATCCTAAATGACTGATGAAGATAAATAGAATCCACCTGTGTGTAATCAAGTCTCCGTATAAATGCACCTGCTCTGTGATAGTCTCATGGTTCTGTTTAAAGCACAGAGAGCATCATGAAGACCAAGGAACACACGAGGCAGGTCTGTGATACTGTTGTGGAGACGTTTAAAGCCGGATTTGGATACCAAAAGATTTCCCAAGCTTTAAACATCCCAAGGAGCACTGTGCAAGTGATCATATTGAAATGGAAGGAGTATCAGACCACTGCAAATCTACCAAGACCCGGCCGTCCCTCTAAACTTTCATCTCAAACAAGGAGAAGACTGATCAGAGATGCAGCCAAGAGGCCCATGATCACTCTGGATGAACTGCAGAGATCTACAGCTGAGGTGGGAGAGTTTGTCCATAGGACAACAATCAGTCGAACACTTCACAAATCTGGCCTTTATGGAAGAGTGGCAAGAAGAAAGCCATTTCATAAAGATATCCATGAAAAGTCTCGTTTACAGTTTGCCACAAGCCACCTGGGAGACACACCAAACATGTGGAAGAAGGTGCTCTGGTCAGATAAAACCAAAATCGAACTTTTTGGAAACAATGCAAAACTATATGTTTGGCGTAAAAGCAACACAGCTCATCACCCTGAACACACCATCCCCACTGTCAAACATGGTGGTAGCAGCATCATGGTTTGGGCCTGCTTTTCATCAGCAGGGACAGGGAAGATGGTTAAAATTGATGGGAAGATGGATGGTGCCAAATACAGGACCATTCTGGATGAAAACCTGTTGGAGTCTGCAAAAGACCTGAGACTAGGACGGAGATTTATCTTCCAACAAGACAATGATCCCAAACATAAAGCAAAATCTACAATGGAATGGTTAAAAAATAAACATATCCAGGTCTTAGAATGGCCAAGTCAAAGTCCAGACCTGAATCCAATTGAGAATATGTGGAAAGAGCTGAAAACTGCTGTTCACAAACGCTCTCACAAAGTATTAATGCAAGGGGTCCGAATAATTTTGCACGCCCCGAATTTTCAGTTTTATTATTACAAAAAAAGTTTAAATGATCCAATAAATTTCGTTCCACTTCACAATTGTGACCCACTTGTTGTTGATTCTTCACCAAAAATTTAAAATGTTATATCTTTTTGTTTGAAGCCTGAAATGTGGCAAAAGGTTGAAAAGTTCCAGGGGGCCAAATATTTTCGCAAGGAACTGTATATGTTCCCGGAGTCTGGGCTTTAGACAGGACTTTACATAAAGGCAGACCCCTCCCCCTCTACGGTTTTGGCGATCCTTTCTAAACAGACTGTAACCCTGTACGTTAACTGCCTAGTCATAGCTATCATCCAGCCATGTCTCAGTTAGACCCACTATGTCATAGTCCTCCTCACACATCACTAATTCCAGTTCACTAGTTTTATTAGTTAGGCTTCTGGCATTAGTTTACATATGTATATTTTTTACCCTACACCTTTCCTTCTGAACTGTTCTAGTTCCTCCTTCCATTCCTCCCCCAGTTCCATTACCTTGCCCCAGGTCTCTATCTGCACTATCTTCCCCTCCTATAATGTAGTTACCCTCCCCTCCAGTCCCTAGTTTAAATGTTTTTGAGAATCCATGTTTATTAGCGACATTCCTAACAATTCTTATAAAATCTTGAAATTGCGTAGTGAAAGTAGTTATGGTTTGTAGTTAAGTAACACACACCTAAAAACATAACAGATAAAGAACATGAATAATAATGCCGGATCAGCATTGCTGGAACAACCCAAATGTCTCACATGAGGTAATTATTATCTTATTACTTACCTCACGTGAGACATTTAGGTTGCTCCAGAACCGCTGATCCGGCATTATTATTCAAGTTCACACCATCCATCACTTTCTCCTCCGGAACACAAGCCACCGGAAATACTGATTCTCCATGTCGTGGTCCTAATACAAAATTGTAGCACTAATAGTTAAGGTCCACTAACATCGATTGCACCAAACAGACATTTATTTACTTACAAGATAGCAGTTTTTTATGGTTGAATAGGAGTTGTGCAACGATCATCTGGTGAAGGATCATTTTGCAAACGCAACCGTTTACATTATAGTCCATAATGGCCAATACTGTCATCCAAACCATACATGTTCAGTGAAAGGCAAAGAACAATCTTTCTCTGGCTTTTCTTTCCTGCTTTAGGGTCTTGATCAAAATCCACCATATATAACGAGGCAGAAAGCACCACAGTTTCTGCTGTAGTTGTTCAGTTTGGATGCCATGGACTTGCTCATGGCTCCACTGAATATAGCTAAACCGTGAGCAGACACCCACTTCAGCTCCAAGCGGCGGCTATCCACACACCACACTGGCACGGTAACTGTTTAAAAATGCCAGCCTACAAACTGCAGACTAGCCTCGCATTGAAAATGGGAGACAGACACCACACAATCACTGCTGGAATTTTGGTGTTATGTCAATGCTAAAATTCTGCTGCCAAATTCCCCAGTGTGAATGGTCTGGTAAAAGGATTGTTCATGGCTAAACTTCACCTGATGAACAATGATTTTGGTTGAAAACTGAAATAATCTGTTTTTAGCAACTCTAGACTAATGTATATGGGCACCCTTAGCAACAGTCCTGTGTGGCCACTGAAGAAAGTCCTATGAAGCCAATGATATAGAGTCTGCATTGTACGAGATACGAAAATAAAAAAAATTCTTGTAGATAGAAAAATAAGATTTGGGAAATGTATCGTGAAGTCACCAATGATTATAATCCAGCACTATTTTTAATTATAGACAAGGTGGTAACTATGAATTGTGCAATCTTGTCCATGCTTTAAATTATAACCTATTTATGGACTATATTAGTTGTGCCATATGAGAATATGGACATTACTATTCTTGTCAGATGGGTGCACTTTCATTACTAAGCTTTCGGGACAAATGCTATCAGAAATATCATTACAATTGTTGTCATAAGTTTGAACAAATGTATCATTGAATACGATACTTTTTGGAAGTTCTGGCTTGTCTCTAGTTACTATGATGCCTGAGCGATCAGTCACTATAAATTGGCTGTCATGCTTCTCTGGTGTACTAGATGTAGGTGTAGGTAATCTTTAACTTCAGGAGTTCTGCTTATGAGAAGACAATATGAGTGATGGCACAGCACTCTATAGCACTGTTTTGAGCTCCTGTTGCACAAATAGGATTATACTTCTCTAGTGATTACACCTAGGTCACAGACAGATTAGTCTACACATAGATTCTTTCTGTCTTATTGCTTTTATGTTCTTTTATCATTGCTGCTCTTCTCCAAGTTGCCGTGCAAATGCAGCTGGATTATTCATTGAGTATTTCTTTCTTTTTTCTATCTTTTTCTGTCTTTCTTTTGTTACCTTCTAACCATAACATAGGAAATCATAGGAAAATGTGCTCAACAGTTTACTCTGTAATTTAATAGCTGAGATTAGAGATGAGCGAAGTTTTGAAAAATGTGATTTGGCAACTTTGCCAGTTAGCCAAGAATTAATTTGTCATGAATTGCTATAAATCAGGTATACCCAGGCCACTCAGCGCGGCTGTGCTGTGGCGGGTTGCAGCCATGCTGAGGTGAAGAACTGTGCGGCCAATTTGCCCGCAGCTGTCATTCATTTAATAATGAAGACTCCACTGTGTAGTCCTTCTTCATTGTTAATGGCCGTGTGGCACCTTTAAACAGGGGCTCTTGCTTGTATGGGGTTTGGCTAGTTAGGTGGGGGCACAATATGCATATGCTGTTCTTGCCTGCAATCTGTTGCAGGTTATTTGACAGTAAATACAGAATATAAATCAGCTCTGGCATATCCACTTCTCCAAACTACAGGTAGGAACCCTTCTTCTGCCATCTGTTTTACCTCCTTTTCCACATCTTCTAATATCAATAATAACACCTCTCTCTGCATCTTGCTAAATTTTCGAGGACATGGAGACTTTGAAGGATGATTTGGAAGAAGTAAAGCCATCAAAAGATGAGGATGGTCATCATTAAGACCTGGCCTCCCTAAGGGGGGGGATTGGATGGTATTTGTTGGCACACTGGCACTGGAATAATAAAGGCTTCCATCTTATTGGTATTGAATTACAATAAAACTGACACAGCATAAGTCTCCCTGTACTCTCCCTCTCCAATATTCTTCTATTAATAATTTTCAGCAACACTATCCCTAGCACATGAGCGCTTGCCACATCTCTCCTTATGCTCAGCTCACAGGTCAATGGCAATGGGATTGGTTGGCTGCACGGCATTATGGCTCATCTCGCATTCCTAGGCATCTTTCTTTCACTTTGTAACATGTGCAGCCACCATTTTAGGAAAAACTGATTCATTACCACGAAGCGCAAGGAAATTCGGATTCATTGCGAATCGAAGTTTTCCTAAACTTCAGACCAAATTCCTCTTCATATGCTTCGCTTCTCTCAACACTAGCTGGTAATCAGCTGGAGAAGCTCAGGAATACTTAATATTTTCACTGTGGTTTTGTCATTGCATGCTACATACTTTATATATCTTGTGCATGCTTATATTGGGAGATGATTCATCTCTGCTCTACAAGATTGTCTTCCATTATAACTGCTTATTTGGGAATAGCTGTAACTAGGGACTGGTATTGGGGGACTATAACTAGCACAGCGTTTGGCTGTTGCACCATGGCTTGCACTGAGGACATTGCAGCATTGTGTCATTTGTTACATTGTAGTGAATGAAATCCCTTTCACAAAACGCTCTAATTGTTGTTTGCCATTTTTGCAGCAGTTTCACCTACTGGCTAAAACAACATCATTGGAGCATGTAATCCCTCCACGCTAGGTTTAAAAAAATGGGGGCGTGGTGTCTCTACATAAATACAGGGGTATTAAGATCAGCTTCTAAAACACCAGTCTTAAAAAAATAATCCCATAGTGTTCATCACACTCAAATAAATAATAATTATATAATAATTACACTGAGGACCTGTGAGTAATCCCTTTATTATTCTGGTGACTATTGCTGCTGGTCTGTATGTTACATGGAGTTCTATAAAGGTCTATCAGATACATTTGCCGTATTATAACAGTATTTTGCATCTGGAGTGTCTATTACCATATACAGTAATCATTGGTGTATAGACCAATGTCATTTCCAAATAGCAGCATGGCCATTCATTATGTTACTAACAGTTCTTATTTGTCATCTGTTATTAATGTTTTAATTTTGTATTTTCTTGTTATTTTGGGGCATGTGTTTATCCAAAACAAAAATATAGATTTTGAATTTTGATATATTTGCTTTCTTTGTGTTTCCTTATAAACTTGTGGGTTGATATATTATTTTTTGTCCTGGTATAGGTTATAATTGTGCTGGTGATTTGGTGTGCTGGTGATTTCCTTTTACTGTAGGTCAGTAATATGTTCCTGATACTATGTCTAATAGGCCGCTTTCTGAAAACTGTAATAAGGGTGCATTTTAGCACCTATGCATACATAATGCACCTAGATTACCATAGGATTCTGTTGTCCAGACTTAGTTTAGTAATATTACAGGGTCACCATTTTAAAGTGAATGAGTTGCTGTAATACATTCTCCCTGTAGAAACTGCTCCAGGGGAAATGTGTGGCTAGCTACAATTATCCCTGGTTATATTGGCTGATTGCTTAGGGGCTTCCTTTTACCAAGCCTTGAGGTTAGGCTGGCCATACACATTAGATAGCTGTCGGCTCTACAACCCATAAACATGCCACCTGGCTGACTGGAGACAAGCCATTGCCAGAGGCATCTTCTGGAAAACAAACACTACTCTGGGCAGTTTAAATTCAGCTGCTTGATCTTTATATTCCCTGACGTTTGCCTTGGGGGGGAATCAAAAGAACCCCATACACATTAGATGGCCAAACAGTCCGCCGACCATCCAATGATGAGGTGGTGAATGATTTTGAGAAGGAAAACTTGGAGGAACACTAAACTGTTAAAATATCTTGTACATTAAATCTGTTTGACAAAAGCAAGAAACAGTACAATCCACAAAATAAAATGTAGTAGCGGTTTCCTATTGTCATTTTCTTTAAATAAAATTCACTCCATTATTCCATCATTACATGCATGACACTACCCTTGTATCTTCTGAGACAAAATTGTAGACAACATATACGCATTGTAAAAAGCATTATTACTAGTCTACCTTACCCCATACAAAATAATAATAATTTCCCTCTAATATTCCTGGAAACTTTACATTTCTCATAAAACATACAATGGCCAAATTATTTACTTTGCTTGGAGAACCGTGATCAATGAGCGTGCCTTACTTTTCATATGAAGACATTATAGAACAAACTGTAATAATTTCTCAGGCCTGGTTTATACAATAATAACAAAGATGGATGGTGGCTCCAACCTGAAAGATATGATTATTGCAGCAATATATCTTGCTTTATGATATTTTATTTAGTGCATTTTTTCTCCATTGCTAATATAAAGACCCAAATAGCATTGGGGTGGGCAGATATACTTAATTTCACATTCAGACACGTGTCTTCTAAGCCAAAAGATTTAAGAGGAGTGTATGGAAACCTTCAGAAAGCATTCTAGTAATATATGGGTAACAATAAACATGACTATCCTGGTTAAGAATTTGAGAAAACATGCTTTTCTGCTCACCAAACATTTAGTATTGTCATGGTAACAGAAAGATTCTAGTAAATACATTTTGGCATGCTTTTGTGAATAAAAAAAAAACAATTTCACAATTTCCTTCAATTTTGACTTCTAACCTTTTGTTTATGCTGTGGACAGCTGCCAAGTGACTTTGCACTGAAATATACACCAGCATCTTAAAGTGACCTAAGAATAACCTGATATCCTCATATCTTATATAAATCTCTCTGCAATTGACTCCGCAATGGAGCACAATGCCGGCTTCACCAGCGACCTCCTTATCAGACTGTTTGTATAGACACATCACTGTAGTTCACCTGATTAAAACCCTGTTTTTCTTTTGTTGATCTGATGCTCTGTTCCTGAGTTATGATATTTTTTCTTAATATGCAAAGGCCGTTTGTGCAATGAGGGCATCACCGTTGCTTTTGTTCCACCCAAGCTTCACTTACAAGTATTTCTGTAGTAGCACCTCCCTGGCTGCTTTCATTGACAAGTCCAAGCAGTGGTAAAGCAGCAAGGGAAGGGCTGGGCACAGAGGAGTGGAGTTTGGGTGCAATGAGAGCAATGGTGATGTCCTTATTGCACCAAATACCTAATTTGCATATTAAAATGTATCATAAATCTGGAATAGAGCCTTGGATCAACAAAAGAAGAAAACGCACTTTAATCAGGTGAACTATAGCTATGTGTCTGTGCAAACAGTTGGATAAGGAGGTCGCTAGTGACAGATTCCCTTTCATAAACAGTGGACATTTTCATGCTCCCCTGACAGCCATTACAAGAGATTATTCACTTCAAATATTCCAGGTTCATTGGCGTTCCCTTGACTACTTGTTTATTAGCATATTCATTAGAGAGACATTAAAGCAATAAAAAGATGACATGATTTCTAGAAAGCTGGTAGTACAGATCCATAATGTAGGGCCTATAGACTGCTATGGGTTTGTACTGTGCATCCATGTTCTCCTGAGGCACAAAGACATTTTTTCCATGGATGTTATATGCACCAACACCTGCTGTATTGCCATTTTCACTAGAAGTGTTGTGCATAGGAGAAATTATGGTGCCTCACAGAGCAGCATTGGGAGCACTGGTCCATAAGATGTGTATTAGATGAAGGCTTAAAGGGGTTCTCCAGGAATTAAGAAAATGAAAATACGTAAATATTACTTTATTATAAATACATTCTCAAATACCTTTCATTAGTTATAATGGCTCGTTTTCTCTGGGGAGAAATCATCAGGAGAAATAAAATGGCCGCCGTCCTATCAGTGCACACAAAACCTGTCCTAATCACACAGGAGGACAGGTTACTTCACACCACTGAGGTAAAGAGCTGCCTCATCCTCCTCTCTGCTCTGCTTGTCGGGGATTATGATCCTGAATACAGATGATAAGATCTTCAGCTGAATCTCTGTAGGAATGGAGTTCATGAGGAGACATGAAGTACAGAGAGGGGGTGGCTATGTCCTGCTGTGTGATTAGGACAGGTTTTGTGTGTAGTGATAGGACGGCAGCCACTTTATTTCCCCTGATGATTGCTCTGTAGGCATAACGAGCCATTCTAACTAATGAAAAGTATTAGGGAATATATTTATAGTAAAGTAATACGTAGTTATTTTCATTTTCTTAATTCCCGGAGAACCCCTTTAAGGTCCATACACAAGCCTTTTGATTAAAAGGTTACTCTATGACTAGAAAACAGTACATTACAGTGTGCATGCTAAGTATTGCCATTTGCATTAGACCTCATGCACATGGCGGTATACAAATTCCCAAATACCATAGTATGTACATTGAATATACGGCCATATTGTACTTTTGTAGGCTCATGAAGGTTTTTCTCACGCATTCCATAAGAAACAGCGGCTCCACCCTTCGCACGCCAACACATCGAGAGGACCTATGAGAACCCTTAGATGGAGGAGACAAATGCCAATGATCTAGTGCTTGTATGAGTGAAGGCCTTGCTCTGACAAGATGTGTTGTGCTCCTGTGAGAATATATTCCTACACCTGTTCAAAGCATCTGATCTATCACAGGAACACTTATGAAGATAGCAGACACAGGTAGTTTCTATCCATTATCTATCCATTAAGATATTTAACTGTAACTGTGCATTAAGCATGCTACATACTTTATATATCTTGTGCATGCTTATATTGGGAGATGATTCATCTCTGCTCTACAAGATTGTCTTCCATTATAACTGCTTATTTGGGAATAGCTGTAACTAGGGACTGGTATTGGGGGACTATAACTAGCACAGCGTTTGGCTGTTGCACCATGGCTTGCACTGAGGACATTGTAGCTGGCAGTGTGATTGGGGGTGCTGTGGGACCTCTGGAATTTTTAGAAGCAGGCTGTCCTTATCACATCTATGTGTCCCACTTCTGGCATAGATACAGACTGGTAGTGAGTCCCAAACTCAGTATGTCTGAGAAATATTTAATTGGAATATGTTTGAGAAGCAGAGGCCCACCAGCTAATTACACTTAGGAAGCTAGCTGTGAAAACATTAAGAATGAGAAGGACCTGTTATGATGTAATCATCATGTGACCAGTGCTGAGATATGAAGCTCGGCAGTGGAGAGGAAAATGTGATGAACTACTTTAGGAAAATCTTCTGTGCTGTGCCTGGAGGAGAGGTTAGTGGTGTCCTGGGATAACTCATAACATCCTAAAAATACTGGGAGTTGTAGTTCTGTCCTACTGTTACCCTCTCTATGTAATGTTCAGTGATGCCCTACAATAACAGTCTGGACATGCTGGGATTTGTAGTTCTCTTATAATGTCCAATGATGCCGTATAATAACAGTCTGCTAATGCTGGGGGTTGTAGTTTTCTCCTCTTACCCTCTCCCTCTAATGTCAACTTGTGTCCTATAATAACAACCTGGACATGTTGGGAGTTGTAGTTCTTTCCTCTTTTACTCCTCCATGTATTGCCCTCTAATTTCCTTCAATCTGTGAATGAAGTCCTTAATACAGATGTGATCAAGATGTGTTCTGT
Organism: Rhinella marina; assembly: GCA_900303285.1. Lineage (NCBI taxonomy): Eukaryota > Metazoa > Chordata > Amphibia > Anura > Bufonidae > Rhinella > Rhinella marina. Next base: position 17,125 of record ONZH01002874.1, read on the forward strand.
AGCATCAGATTATCAAGTTCTGCAGCCGCTGAGGTGTGTGTTATGATGTTCTGCAGCCGCTGAGGTGTGTATTATGAGGTTCTGCAGCAACTACGGTGTGTATTATGAGGCTTTGCAGCAGATAAGGTGTATTACAAGCTTATGCAGCAGCTGAGGTGTGTATTACGAGGTTCTGCAGCAGTTGAGGTGTGTATTATTATATTCTGGAGAGGCTGAGGTGTTTATTATGAGGTTTTGCAGCAGCTGAGGTGTGTATTATAGTACCCTCAAGATACTATTACAATACTGTTTTGCTATACGACAGAGGGGTTGTTGTTCTCACAGACCCAGATGCGACTACTGCCTCATAACCACCTAGATCTACACCACTGGACATAGAGACTCAACAGTCTTTGAGAAAACGTTTCATGGTGGTCTGGGGCAAATAGAGAAGAAAAAAAAACAGTGGACGACTCCAATAGAGAAACATCACTTGTGTCTGGATTAAATCCTTTCGTATTTTGTGTCTGCATTTTATAAAATGTTTAAATTAATATTATTAGCAAGTTAGTATTTTACTCGATTTTATAAAGGGGGTGCCATTTGCCTAATCTGCCTAGGGCACCAAAGTACCTTGTCCTGACCATGTTCCTCTGCCAGCATGCAGCACACTGTCAGCTAACTGACCAGTCTGGACCTGACCTGATCCAGCAGCATCACCAGTCCAGCACTGTGAAGAACTGCCCCAAACCCTGACTATGCTCTGCCACAGTGACAGTGAACATAGGAAGATTAATCAAAAATATTTTGGGCAGTGTAGACCCAAAATAAAATGATAGATGAAGAAGCGCCAGGGGGTGTGAAAGAGACAAAAAAGTGAAGAATTGATTCCGCTATGGATATAGGTCACAAGAAAATAAAGTGAGGGGATAGGCAGCACACAATGGTCAAGGCGTGTGGTGACAGGCCTTGTGAAGTATATATGATATACATAAACAGTGGAGTGAGGTGATCTCACTGCTGTTCAATGTGGAAAAAAGAAATACCAAAACGGAGCGCCAGACTGTTGAGTGTGGATGAAGTAATAAAAGTGAAGTGATACAGATGGAGTGAACGTCGATATATATAATAAATTGGGCTGTTCAAGATCGTTAATAACTTACACTCCACAAAAAAACGGTGTCAAGTAGGACCCCAGCAATTACATAAGGGGACCATCCAATATCACAATAAAATTAATGAAATATTTATGCACTCACGTCACTGGGGAGAATGTCTCTAAGATGAAGCTCAAGACACCTCGAGACAGAGCCTCCCCTGGCCAAGGTCGCTTCAAAGATGTTAGGAGAAGAATGGCTGCAAACAGGACGGCTTCTTATTCAATCCTTTATTAAGACACTATGACTCAACGCGTTTCGGGGGTGATACAAATGGCCCCCTTCTTCAGGAGTCGTAAATGTACGCCGGTGACATATGGTTGCGTTCCAGTGTGAAACACACTAAAGAGATTAAACAATGTTTCAAAAAGAGAATTAACAAGTTAAAACCCTTTTGGTAGAGGTGTCCAGTCGGAGGAACACCCTACTATATAAAGGAAATAGAGTGTAGGTAAATATAGGGGAGCGGTAGCATACGGAGAAAAATGCAGTCCACAGTGAAACGAATCCCCATAGTGCGCCTGCGTTCGAAGGTGGAACGCATCACCGCAATGTGCGTGAGCACTGACTAGGGGACGTCTGCGCAATGCCAATGTCAGGAAAGCAGAGGGATCAATGCATTTCAGCCTGGAATGCAAAAGCCCGCATCCAGCCAGGGAATATTATATTGTTTGATCCCATAAAAAAAGAAAATGATATTCAATGGGTAATATACAGGAAATAAAAATAAAAATAAGTGTCAAAAACCAATATGGGTTACTGGAACGCAGGAACGTAGCTAAAGGCTCATGGGCCCTGGTGCAAGAGTTCAGCTTGGGCCCTTAGTGCTCTGTGTGTTTTCTTATGTGGCACAAGGGTCTTTGTGCCCCTCAGGCTCCTGGGCCCGGTAGCGACTGCTACCTCTGCACCCCCTATAGCTACGCCCCTGCTGGAACGCCAGATAAGAAATCATACATAACACAAAAAAAAAGTAACCCTAAAAGGTATGTATAAAAGGACATTCATTCAAAAACTGAAATTTCATGTGAGTAATTCAGCATTAATAATAAATGAATATTCAGTATATTGACAGACACACCGATTATGATGGTAAAGTAAAGTAAATGTATGGGGAGCGGTGTTTTCCACAGTAGCGGTGTGTATATCAATATAGAATGTATACACGATACAACGACATATATAATAAATATACAATAAATATGAAATGTATAAAATGTATAAATCGTGTATAACCGAAAAATAAAATATGTTTCAATCATAAAATATAGAAATATAAAAATAGTAAGGAAGTAAATAGGGGAAATGGATAATTATTAAAAATGTTTGAGATCCTAAAGTGAAAAAAGAAATCTAATAATTCACATATTCGAGAGACTCATTAAGGCCGAATGGAACTAGAGTATTTAAATGGTATATCCAATACATTTCCTTGGGGCACAATAATTGATAGGATTTCGGGACCCATTCTATTGGGGTAACTTTTAGAGATGTCGGGTCACCATTGTGTCTTAACATAAAGTGAGGTGAAACACTGTGTGTAGTAATTTTTCTGGTGATATTTGACCTATGTTCGTTAACCCTTTTTCTTAAGGTCTGGGTCGTTCTCCCTATATAGAGCAAATTGCACGGACACTGTAGGAGATATATCAGATTTCTTGTGCCGCAATTCATATCATAACGGATTCTTATTTTTTCATCTCTATTCAGTACTATTATCTCGTTTAGATTTTGCATCATATTTGCACAACACTTGCATCTTTTATGATTGCATTTCACTATCCTTGTGGAGAGCTTTATTTGGGATTTTTGGAAGATGTCTGTTTGTTTCTTAAGATTCAGGGTAGGGCAAGATTCGAGCTAAAAAGCTTTTTAGTGTAGGCGCTCTACGGAAAGTAATGTTGGGGTGTTTAGGAATTAATTTTCCCAGAATCGGGTCTTTTAATAAAGTAGGCCAATTTTTTTGCAGTATATTTTTGATGGCCCTGTGTTTTGAGTTATATCTCGTAATCAAATTTAGCCGGTGGTAGTTACTCTTGGGAGCGTCTGCCGATGGTCGGTTTTTGGTTAAACTTTCCTTTTGGCTAACCTTTAGAATCCTTTTCTCTGATTCTTTCAAAAGGCCTTTGGGGTAGCCCTTCTCCCTAAATCTATCATTTAGAGTTTTCAGTTGTGCCTTCAGTGTCTTATTCTCAGAACAATTCCTTCTCAGTCTCTTCATTTGACTATAGGATATGTTTTTTTTCCACTTGTTAAAATGGCAACTTGTGTAGTCTAAAAAGCTATTAGCATCTACATTCTTGAAAAACACTTTAGTTAAAACCTTCTTATCCTTGCTAACTGTGAGATGTAAATCTAAAAATACCATTTCTGTACGGTTGTACTCTGAACAAAATTATAAATTCCACTCGTTGTGGTTCAGTTGTTTGACATACTGGTTGAGTTCATCTGTATCCCCTTGCCATACAAAAATTATATCGTCGATATAACGTCGGTAAAATTTAATCTGGGGATGTTGTAGTAAGCCTATTTTTCCCTCGAAGTTGCCCATGAAAAGGTTTGCATAGGCCGGGGCAAATTTAGTGCCCATCGCTGTGCCCTTTGTTTGGATGTAGACGGTGTCATTGAACAAAAAATAATTATGATGGAGTATGAATTCGATGGATCTAATAACAAACTCTTTCTGGGTTGCAGGCATAAAACTGTCTCTCTTAAGGGTTTCTATTATTGTGGAAATACCCAAATCGTGTTTTATATCACTATATAAAGATGACACATCGAGTGTCACCCACAAATAATAATCTGCCCAGTCAAAAATTCCAATAATTGAATGAGATGGGCCGTATCCCTGAGGTAGGAAGGCAGATTCACTCCATGTTTTTGAAGATGTTGGTCTATGTAGGCAGATAGATTTGCTGCAAGACATCTAATGCCGGATATAATGGATCTACCGGGTGGACGATCCAGGGATTTGTGTATTTTAGGCAACATGTAAAAACGTGATACGGAGGGATGTTGCATTTTTAAGAAAGCTCTTTCTTTTTTATCAATAATCCCGGATGAAAACCCAAAGTCAATCAGATCGAATAAACTCTTTTTATAGGGTTTTGTAGGATCTTCCTGTAAGATCTTATAGTAATAACTATCTGAGAGAATTTTAAGGGATTCACTAAGATGATATTCGGTATCCATGATGACTATCCCTCCCCCTTTGTCAGCGCTTTTGATGACAATGTTCTTATTGTTTTTAAGATTTTTGAGGGCTTTTCTTTCATTTAGGTTTAAATTGGATTTTGTCCTAAAGGATGTGTGTTTTTGACTAAAGGTCTGCTTAAAATCGTCAATAACCATATGATAAAAGATCTCTAGGTAAGGCCCTCTGCTCTCAATGGGATAAAAGTTAGATTTAATTTTAAGTTGGGATGGTATAGGAGCGGAACTCGAATTGTTCAATTCCGGTTGTCGGGTTGGAGATACTCGGGGTCTCAGGTGGAGCGTTAAGTTGTTTAATGGAAAAATGACGGGTTAACGTGAGTTTATGTATGAACTGATTGAGATCAACGAATAGTTCAAACATATCCGGCTGGTTAGTCGGGCAAAATGATAACCCTTTCTTTAACAATGACAACTCATTGGGTAAGAGTGTATATTTTGATATATTGAAAATACCATGGCTTTTTTCAATCTGTAAGTTTGTATGTTGATTGGTCTCTAGGTTTATAGTGTCTTTTTCTCTTTTTGTTCTTTCTGTCATTTTCTTTGGGGTGTTTTTTTTGTCTTTCCCCTCTTCTTCCCCTAGGTCTGCTTTTGACCTTTTCGTGTCGTTGTGAGGGGGATGTAAAACTGTGATATTGGTTCACTGTATTTTTTGAGGTTTGTACGAAATTATTGCACTGGTTGGGAGAATTAGTAACTGGACTGTTGCAAATGTTTTCCTCATAGGGGGAGTGCGTGTTGTCTTTTTCGCTGTTGGCGACACCTGTTCTAAAATAAGGACTACTGGGGAGACTGGAGGGCAATGCTAGAAAAAGATCAGAGTCTGTAGTTGACACGGAATGAGTGGACATATCAGGAAGTAAAGTAGGAGATATGGAAATACTGAAGTCTCCAACATTCCCTTCCTTGATGCTGACTTTCGTATTTGTTGATAACTGGAAGCGGAACTGTTAGAGCGTCTACTACTCTAGTGTATGGATTTGGTGTACTGTAGATCGAACCATCAGGTGTCTCATTCCTGATGTCTGGGGGAGATGAAGCTCGGTTCAGTGACACACTTAGCTTGTCATTAGGTGTGTCTTTGGGAGGAATATGGCTGGAATTTGTAGATTCAGGCGGTGCTAGTCTTGTATTAGGAGTGAGGGGAGTCTGGGACTTACTATAATGAGTTTTGGTGGTCCCAGGCGTGATGGCAGAAGCTCTATCCCTAGGGCTGAGTGATTTTGAAGGTCTGGTATTATGCTTTAGTGTCCTAAAGGTTTTGTAAGCTGGACAAAACTTATGGTTGGTTCCTGGATGTGGTTTTTTAGATGAATGGTTCGATGGTGGAAATGAAGTTTTGTTCGCATACTGACTATTGTGTATGATTCGGCTTCTCTGTGGTTTTGCTTTTGTTTGGACTACTTGTGCATAGGAACGAAGATAAATGGTGGTAAGTAAAGGTAGTTTAGAGCTGGGATTGTTGTCAATGGATGGAGTGGGTTTATGGACGAAAGGGATATCTGCGGTGAGACAGTGACAGTGAGCTACAGAGGCACATCAGTAAGTCAGCAATCGGAGGGGGGGTAAAGTAGAAGCACATTATATAATAAGTAGCAGGCACAGTCCATGGGGGAAGGATGGCATACAGTATAAAGGTGGTAGCAATGGGGACAGTTCATTGGGTAAGGCTAGGTGCACACTTGCAATCGGATTTCAGTATTCTGTTCCAGCATAGAAGCAGCATATTGAAATCAATGGATATGGTATGTAATGAACACCTCTGGGACCCACTGGATCCCATGCACAATAATGAGGTCCTCCAGGATCATGAGCATGAGTACGGGTAGTTGGCAGGATGAAATACCTTCACATGCAGCTTGTTTTTTAGCCCTATATTTTTGCGGGAACCTCTGCAGTGGATGTGCGTGTTGCATAGGGGGTAGTATGTGTGGCTCATAAGACCTCAGCCGCAGGGAAGTTCATGGAGAAGTTGATAAGATTGCACAGTTCATGAGGGAATATGAAAAGACTGCAGCAGTTCATGATGGTGGGTAAAGGCAAGGGGGGGCGGTTTGTTTGTAGCAGTCCATGAAGTTTGTCGATAAAAATTTGGACTATACTTGCAGTGCATGAATGGCTTTTTTGGTGAAAAGGGACAGGCAGGGAGGAGCCAGGCAGGTAGTGTGAGTGGGCAGGGTATGGGGGCCCAATTCAGATTCCTTGCACTTTGGCCCAATTATTTTCATATACACCCCTGCATAGAGACTCTGTGAAGAGGGTACATCTAGCCATAACCTGTGTAGGGCCATATGTGAGCATGATGAACTATTGTGAGGGGACACAATGTGGGCATAAGTATTGTGAAGGGGGAATAACTACTATGAGGGAGCCCAATGTGGACACTACTGTGAAGGGGGCACATTGTGAGCATGATTACTGTGAGGGGGAACATATAGGCATATCTACTGTGCAGAGGGAAACATCTGGGCATAACTACTGTGAATGGGCACATGTGGGCTTTTCTACTGTGGCAGGGCACACTGTAGGAATAAAAGGCTGAACTAGATGGATATATGTAATTTTTCAGTCTTACAAACTATGTTACTATGTTATTAATGCATGGTGTAATACTGGTCTTACTACACTCGTTTGTTTAGTAACAGTACATTGGTAACATTCAGCCACTATTTAGGGGTATTGTTAGTAGCTGTGTGGCATTTCCTGCATTAGGGGCCCATTCAGGTGACGGATCCTGAACCTCTATCTATGCCCCTGAGTCATTGATTATGACACACTCAGACTCTCTAGCCGATGACTTCACAAATAATGTTTCTAAGGAAACAAGAAGCATTATCATGCCAGGATTCTAATGGTGACATCACAAAAAGTGTGTCCATGCCAGGATTCTAATGATGACATTACATGCAGTGCCTTAGCATGAGAGCGGCCATATTGAATGTAATGGGCTCACACCTTATAAACATACCAATAAGGGAGATATCACTAGAGGATGAAGTATTACCTGAGGGGATAATTTATTTTGAGACTTGTGCTTATTCAAATAAGCAAAACAAAAACACAAGAAGAAGACGGAGGGAAGTGACTAAACTTACCCAACCTGGTGGTGCTCTGCCTATCTTGCATGGGAATTCAGATGGTTTGGATGGTAGAAACCATCTGTAATTATGGTAAATGGGTAGATGATAAATACGCCCTAAGGGGTAGATGGTAAATGGGCCCCAAGCTGCAGATGGTAAGTGGCCCCAAGCCGCATATGGTAAATGGCCCCAGGTGGCAGATGGTAAATGGGAACCAGGCAGCAGATGTTATTTAGATGGCCAAGGGGCAGATATTATAGCCGGCGGAAGATGGTATAATATGGCTGCTTTCTCTTTCGGGGGTTAGAGGCCCTGATGTTGATGGTAACCCGCGAAGGTCCGTCATCTCTACATCATGAGAATATTGGCAAGAGCCAACATCCATCTTGATAACATCATCGCTGTGAACGGACTCCATCTCTACTTCATCTGAATACTGCTGAGGGCCAACATCCATACTCTCCACCATTTTCACCACAGGAGCTGTCTTAGGCATCAACCTCCTCCTCTTCCTAGACTTCCCCCTGGTGAGAGCCAGCTAGAGAAACTAACACTGTTGTCAGGGCGTGACCCTAATTTATGGGATTAGACCACACACCCTGATCATTATGTCATAAGTGAGTCATGTCCCCCATTCTGTCACCCCAAGTAAATGAGTCATGTACCCCATTATGACATCACAAGTAAAGGGGTCAAACCAGAGTCATAGCAAGGGGGGGGGGCGGGGGCAGGCATGACCGTGCCACTCCAATAATGACATCACAAGAAGTGCCTTAGCTTGAGAGCGGCCATATTGAACGTAATGGGCTCACACTTTGCCCATTACACACTCAGGGGTGTTCTTGGGACTATTTTCACAGAAAACATCACAGCATCTACATGCATGTTCTTGCCTGAAATTTTCTTCATGTCTCTTCAATCTCTTCACACAGATTTTGGGGTGAGGGGTGGGATATATGATGCCAGAGGTGGAATTATGAGACAGATTTATGAAACCCTCTAAAAGAAGAACTTTGGTCCCTGTAGCAGCCAATCACAGCACAGCTTTCATTTAGTATTCTGCGCTTGGAAAATAAACGCTGCACTGTGATTGGTCAATACAGAAAACAAACAGGCACAGTTTGCTTTTTTTTTTTTTTTTGCACATTTCATCACATCTACCCCTTTGCCGTCTAAATCTCCCAGCCTCTCAGTTTTCAGAGTGCAGTGTAATATACAGGACTGTACATGGGAGTGCAGTGTAATATACAGGACTGTACATGAGAGTGTAGTGTACTATACAGGACTGTACATCAGAGGGCAGTGTAATATACAGGATTTACATGGGAGTGCAGTGTAATATACAGGACTGTACATGAGAGTGCAGTTTACTATACAGGACTGTACATGGAAGTGCAGTGTAATATATAGGATTGTACATGAGGGCCAAATTCAGATTCTTGCTATGGGGCCCAGTGATTTCTATGTACGCCTCTGAAGCCTAAGCCCAATAGTTGATAGTAAGAAGATGTTTCAACTTGTAAATGATGATTATATTTTAATGAGGTGAGGAGACGGTCCACTGAGAATGTAGCAAAATTGTGGTTATTTCATGAATTTAATGTACAAGGTTTAATGCAGTAATTGCATTGGGTCATAGAGATTTAGAGAAGAAATTAGAAAATGTTTGGGAACACCATTAAATTAATGAATAAAGCCCAAGACAAATAGAGTCAGATTTTTAATAGGTAGACAAGAGGTAGCCGGCAAGTGTTTTTTAAGTATTACCTAATGTTATAGTTTGTGCCATTATATTTCAGTAATTGCCATTGCATTTTACTGTAATCACTCCCAGATTTAAGTGGTGCCTCAGTTGTAGAAGTCAGTCATTTCCATTAATTAAAATGACCCTTTTGACTCCGAACCTCCACATCTTATTTGGCTAGCTGGCGGAATGCTGACATTTGTATGTCTGCGGATAGAGGCAGTTTATGAGATGTGGAGACACCGCAGCCTAATCTAATCAATGTAATTAGAGTGATTGCATTGCAGATAAACGCGCAGGTGTAGCCTGAGATGCCTGCAATGTGGCACTTTATTAAACGATACTATCCTGACTGAAGTATATGTAATAAAATCTATGAGTCAACTGGGCCATTCAAAGCCACAAAATAAACATTTCCCTAAATCTTGGCAGATCTCAGCATGGAAAACAGTAAGCAGAAGAGCGGAATAGCTGGCAGAAGTAAGGAAACCATGAGTGTATTTAATTAAAATAATATGTAAGGATTTAGTGATGCTGCCTGGTCAGCAGTAGATGGAACGTAATCCCATTTTCTCAGCTCAGGTTATTGATGCTCGCTTGTTTAATGCTTTAAAGCCCCAGCATTGTATAATATATGTGCATATCATTCATTCAGAAGAGAAATCTAATTGTGCAAGCCTATTTTTTTTAACACTGCACAGTGACTTCAGACTTCCACAGTAAACTAGGCCAAATGTGAATATTTATTTTATTATTTCCACTTCACTTACTTGTTTTATTGGATGATCATAGCTGTTCTGTACAGACGTGCCTGTATAGTGTAGAATTAAAAAGGGAAAGTATTTGACTGAAGAGTGAACAATATGGGGGTCATTTACTAAAGGCTGGTGTCTCCCATGCTAGTCTTAGTAAAAATCCCGCTGGCTGAAAATCCAACCAATTTATCAAGAGGTGGATGCTTCTTAATAAATTTGTTGTATTTATTGCTGTCCGTGGGCCAAGAGCTGGAGTAGATTTCGGGTGTAATGTTTGACAGTTTTCTGGAGCACAAGTTAATGAGTTGAGCTGCAAAGCTTCTGTCCCAGGGTCTACCTACCCCCATACACACTCCACTAATTATTTGGAAAAGTGGCAAGGATATTCACTGATCAGCATCTGCTCAATTTTTGGATTCAGGTTTGTGTCCTTTTTTATTTTTATATCCCGTCCAATACCCTCCAGAAGCCTCTCTGTGGGCTGCCCAGCGCTGATCAATGGCACTTGTCTGTATTTTTTTGGGGAGTGTTTCAGTTTAGTTTATACATTTGAAGAGGGAGATCTGAATATTAATATATCAATATTTCTATTAAATATTAAGAATTAATATTCATAAATAATATTTATATTCTAATGTGAATATTAATATTTTCTATTAATAACAGCCATACCAATATTCACTCACGTGGCTATCAGTACGGTATTATTAATATGATTTCCTCTTATAATGTTCCGTTAAGGTACAATATTGATAATAGCGTCAGATCTGACTTCAACCATCAATATTATAATACAACACAGTCTCAACACACTCACACTAGACTGTATTGTATTAATCTGTACCTTAACTGTAACGTTTCCCTGTTCCTTTACAACGTACTATTACAATTATATTATTACTGTGCTTGTATAACAGAAATGAAACAGTGCTAATAAAACAAGCTATTTATTATACACTATGCTAAAGTTACACAAATCACACAATAAAACAATAATATAATAAACACCAACACCTACTTATTTTTCCCACCCACACTCACATACACACACCAATATACTTTTACCCTCCCACCACCTATCGCTAACTTTCCCTAATCATGAAATGGAAGATTGGGGATGTAGTGCAGGGGTCAGGATGCAGGGTAAGTATGGAGGCAGAAGGGAATTAGGGGTTCAGGATTGGTAGAAAAGAGAGGTTAGGGGCTCTTGGGATACTTAGACCAATCCTTGCTGGAGCTCTGTCATGGTGACCTTTCCCCCATCTTCCTTCAGGTGACTCATTCAGGAGACTGCCTTCTCTGGCCCCCGCAGTTGGCTATATTCTATATCTGAGCCCCCTCCCCCTTCAGGTGAAAGCAGTGAGGTGTAGTGATACTAGCCTAACACACCCTACAGAGAACCTTCTGCTAATAGGACACGGATCTACTTTCTTTTGATCTCATCAGCCTCCATGTCTCCGGCCATTGTAACGCCCGCCTGAAAGTTCCTGCTATCAGTAGGTGGTCTTTAAGATAGAGGGAAGTGCATCACACCTATTGAGACAAAAGGTCTATGGAACCATAGTTTAACATACCTATGATACGGTCAACATATGGCCCTATTGTCTTCCCCCCATACCCCAGCAGGCATATGGCATTCCTGCAGGAGGGGGGCTTTGAATAGAGTGAAGTGAATACTATGTATCTTGGCCTTCTCACTACTGGGATTAAATATATATATATATATATATATATATATATATATATATATATATATATGGGGAAACTCTTCCCCCTATAACATATCCCCCTGATTGTCGAGAACACGACAATACAATTTGGGGGGGAAGCGTTTTGTTGGAATATATTTGCCTACTCAACTCACATTATAACCGGTAACCGTTCAGCGTTCAGGATGGAATGAAGTATACCTCTTACCCTTAGGTACCTAGACATCACCCAGTACGATAGTCACCTGTCCTGCCCTTCACCGTAACCAAACGTCTCTATCCACAGAATACACCGCCTTCTCTCTTGATCTTCCCTGGAACGGTCTTGCATGACTGTACTTGGCTTCATGACTGTTCTTGGATGAGGGACTTTTGAGTATCTGGCAGTCAATGCGGATCTTCAGGTGTTTGCCTATCCCAACTTTGTCTTTCGCTGTGCAGACTCTGGAATGGCCTCACCCTCATTGTCTTTTGGCAAACCACGTAGCACCTCTTTCTTTTTGGGGTACAATCACCGGTGGAATACCCTTCTTTTGGCATGGGCACGACTTCCCTCAGACACTTCTCCTTTAACCTTGATTGAAGATATCATTGATGAGGTTCTCCCATGGATAGATCAGTAGGTCTTTACAAGGCAGGTCAGGATTTTGAGTGGGGGTGATGTCATAAAACCTAAGTTGACTGCAGGAATGAACACCGTCTAATTCTAACAGACATTCAAGCCATCCTTTATGAACTTTACCATTGCTAGGGTTGAGGTGGCAAATACTTTAGTGAGGGTACCTGTCCCTATGGAATCTGTTCTTTACCCCATTCACACAAAACAGGTAATCATCCCTCCCCCACCCAACACACCTAAATCAATAGAAAAATACCCAATAACAAACAGTATTTACACTGCTATGGGACTTCAGGAGTGAGTCAAAATCATGTCCTGAGTACCCATAGCCCTTCATGAATCCTAAGATTCCAGGGCTTCTCAGATGCAAGGCCCTTCTGCGTCTTTCATGTAGTTCTGCCTGGTTCTCCTGTACCTAGTTGGCAAGTCTTGTTATCCTCCGGTAAATCAGGCACAGTCCAAAGTACATGGCAATGACCAGAACCAGCAGAACTCTAACTGGTTGAATGAATATACAGAAAAATTATGTTTCCTTTGGGTTGTAGTCCAACAAGTCCACCCCCCTTGGACACCTCTGAGTCTGTATTCCAAAACATAGGTGATACTTGTTATCTTCATCCTGTCATGCTCAAGCTGTAATCTCCACCTCTTGAAGACTTCTAAGGATCTCATCTTCTTTATCCAATTCTAACAAGAGATGCTTGAGCTGGCTGTCAAAGTCAAAGGGAATTCTCTGGAGCCTCACAGGGGTGTCAGAGCAGATGTCCAGTCTTTTCTCTGGAGTCATTGGCATCTAGACCTATAATGAGACAAAGGGGACAATATGCTCCAGGGAGGATTTCTCTTCTTCTGGTGCAGTTAATTGCATCCTTGGTACCAACACCAATGCCCTTGACCCATGTCAGAAGGAGAGAATTGGGTTGGCCTTCATCTCACAGGATCCCTTGGAGTCCTAACACTGGTGTCTAAGCATCAGATACTGAATAACTTGGCAGAGGATAGTATCCTCTTACCTCCAAAATCCCTCTTTGTTGAACAGATAAGGATGACCTCCCTCATAAGTTAGGATGTACGAGGTGAGCTATGGATGAAGTACTGTCCAGTTAATGGCAAAAAATCCCAAATTAACATCACTGTACCCCTGAACTGATATCACTGGTCCTGATGGGTTAGGAGTTGGACAGATAGGCCCATTATGTAAACGACCAGCACCCTACATATACCGCCTCGCAATTAGGCCACTCAACTATATTGATGTTAAAGTTAATATCCCTGCCTCTGGGGTCTTCCCAATTTAATGACCCCTATCTGCCCCAGTATTCCTCAGTCATAGAGTCTCCATCCATACACCCACAGTAGGTGTGTCCACCACGTTCCATACTAAGTCCCACCTCTAGGGATTAGTATCTAACGTAACCATCTGTGTGCCCGGTTCCCAGTGGGCAAGGTGACAAAACAGTATCCTGTCACCTCCGGTACACAGTGCTCTCTCATGAGCATGATCATGAAAGAGCATATGGATGGAAATCCCTCTACCTGAGTACACCTCAGATCCTTAGCATTGGTCCACACCTTCAAAACTGTGGCTTGATACAAGCCCTCCAGTTTCACCGGACCACTCTGATCATTCTCTAAGGCCTGACCAGAGCTGCTGCAGTTTAACTTTAACATCATTACATTGGTCTACACATAGTTCATGGATACAGATCCTTGGAAGCACCTGGATCTTTTTAGGGTGTCTTTTACAGTTATGGATCTATCATTAGAATGTGCTCATCCTAACCACCCTGGCTAACTCAGCCCCAGTGATACCTTCAGGATGCAGAATATCTTTTTCCAGGCTTATCTCCCCCTGTTAACCTATGTTGTGGATACTAGTAAAATCCCATGACCTATCTCATGTCCTGACTTTCTAGTCAACCACAACACAAAGTCACAGATCACACTTAACACACAAACCAGGGAGATGGCCTACATGGTACAAACAATGACTAACAACCACTAACATTAAACAAACAAATACAGGAACACACGACAAAGACGTACAGGGAACAGGCTACACAACAAATTGTACAGCTGTTCTAGACATACCCCTGTCTGAACACTTTCTTTCCTAGTAGCAGTTGGCCATTCTGACCCTTCAACAACTGATGGGGTATCTGTGGCTAGAAGGGAGACCTTGTTTGGCCAACTGCACTAGGTCTTACTGTACAACCTGCTGCTGTATACCTATTCCCACATCTGGTATCACTGGACCCATTGCAATTATCTGCACAGTTGCAATTCCTTGCAATGTGGGCCGTTTTACCACACTTAAAACATGCTCTTGATCTCCATAGCCAAGCACTGAGAGATTTGGAGTATTTGGCTATGTGCCCCAAACCAGTGCATGCAAAACATCTAATGCTTCCCATATTTGATTTAGGGCTATCCCCATTGCAAAAGTGCTCCTGCCCAAATCTCTTGAACTGCTCCATGGCCAAGGATGCACTTTTAACAATTCTCTTACTACATTTATGGAGGACTCTGGAGTTGCTAATCCTGGTCTTTGGAATAGGATCAGACTTTTGGAAATCTGACCTATTCCTGTCTAACCTCCCCCCTTGTTATAACCACATGTTCTCCCTGTGTGTGCGCCCTATGTTATTTTTTGTCAAAGTGGCATTTTGTGTGTTTCTGGCATTATTCAAAGAGCACAATCTTGCTGTGTGCATCCTGTAACCGCTGAGCTCTGATCAGGAACACTCATCACTCACCAGCATCTGTGCTAAGTTTTTGGCACACATTTTTTGTAATTGTATGTATATAAGACAAATTATTACAATTGTAATAATGTTCATTTGTTAAAGTTTATATTGCATAGTTGTAGCAGTCTAAATACAATTGGGGTGTAAATTTACTGCAGTTCATTTTTGTATACTACTGTTTTTTCTAACATACTTGGGGTCATTTATCAAACTGGTGTAAAGCAGAGCTGGTGGCTCCTTTGGAAAATGAAAGGCGGCATCTGACTGGTTGCTATGGGCAACTAATCCAGTTCTGCTTTACACCAGCTTAATAAATGACACCAACTGTGTTACGGTTTTAGTGCCAATTGACTACATTTATTCAGGGTTTTTTTCACAAACGTTTATTTAGTAAGTTCTATATAGAGTAGTTGTAGTAGTCTAATTACAATTTCAGTGTATATTTAATGTAGTTAGTTTTTTACACTAATGTTTTGCCTCATATATAGTACTAGGAATCATTTCTTAGTCAGAAAGTGTTTTTTTTTATAGCCTCACTAGAGGTCGGGATCACAATTTCCCTGGTAATACAGTAGCTCTAGCTAAGCAGCCCAGCATTTCACTTGATTTCCTTACTGTCTAGCCACACTGATGACTCATTTTGACGTTGTCAGAAATCAGAACTCCTAAGTAAGGCTAGGGAACTAAAGCCGAAATGGTGGTCAGCAAATGCGGTGTACCGGACACGCTTTGCGCAAGCCATCGCGCTCTGAACACCCTTGAGTGCCGGGGTACTCTTCACCCGCTTCCCGCAGGAAGGGGGGCTTATGCAGAGCCCTTCCCAGGTGCCTATAGCGAGGCGGCTGGTGGCTGGGCACACCGACCACGGTTGGGCAAAAACTACCAGGGTGTACTGGGAGATAAATGCAGTGTTATAGCTAGAGACAAGAGCAAGGTCAAAAACCAGGACACGAGAACCAGCAGAACACCAGTACCAAAGCTGAAGTAGATAACCAGAGAAAAACACTCACCAGATAGCTTAGTTCCAGCACTGCAAGTAACTGAAATAATCAGCAATGTGTGAGAGCAAACAGCTAGTTTAAATATCCCTCCTGGAATCACATGACATTGCTGACATCACACCCAATCTCCACCCTCAGGCCAAGGAAGCACAGGTGAGAACTGAGTGGGTGAATAGGAAAAAACCTCCCACCTCCTCCCTGACTCAGGAGATATAGTGGTAGTGGTTCTCTGGCAACAGCTGACGCTAGGAGCCCTGACGTCCCGGGACACCTGGCTAGTGTCAGCGCTGGGAATGACGGCGTCCCGTCTCCCAGCAATACCAGGACATGTAGTGCGTCTCACAGAATGACACGCATGAAACGTGAATCCTTACTGGATGTGAACCCCGGGGTTGACACCCTGCCCCTCATGGCCAGCGAGGAGTGAGGGATGCCACGCCGAGGGGCCGGAGACCTGACAGTACCCCTCCCTTGAAGAGAGACCTCCGGGCTCTCACCACCCGGTTTGTCCGGAACTCTGGAATGAAATTCTGCAATCAATTTATCTGCATGGATACGCTTTTTCGGAACCCATGACCTCTCCTCTGGCCCATACCTTTTCCAGTGGACCAGGTATTGAACAGAATTTTGAACCCTCCGGGAATCAATAATCTGTTCAACTTCATACTCCTCCTGACCATCGACCATAATAGGGCCAGGTGGAGTGTGGGGTACCAAAGGCTCCCAAGCCTTTTTAAAGAGGGATCTGTGTAATACGTTAGGGATCCTTAAATTCCCAGAGAGTTTAACTCTAAATGCAACTCTATTGATTACCTCCAGAATAGGGTATGGACCGATAAACCTGGGGGCAAGCTTAATACAGTGAACCTTAAGCTTGAGATTCTTAGTAGAAACCCACACCAGGTCTCCAACTCTCAAAACCTCCCCCTGAGATCAGTGTTTATCAGCAGCAACCTTCTGCTGGTCAACTGCTTTTTGGAGGTACCTGGGGACCTGGGGTGGAACCCCAAGTTACAGTAAAAGGGGGACGTATCCAGAGACTCATGATGCCTATTATTAAGGGAAAACTCAGCCAAAGGTAGGTACCTGCCCCATTCAAGCTGGTTATCTGAACAAAAACACCTAAGGTAGGTTTCTAACGACTGATTGCTTCTTTCCATGAGACAGTTCGACTGTGGATGGTAAGCCGAAGAGAAAGACAACTCCATCCCAATACGCCCACAGAAAGCTTTCCAAAACCTAGAAATGAACTGGGTACCTCTGTCAGATACAATGCTACAAGGAACCCCATGCAACCTGACAACATTATCAATAAATATGTTGACCATATCCCAGGATGAGGGCAACCGGGGAAGGGGAATGAGATGACACTGACAGGAAAACCGATCCACAATAACCCAGATAACGGTTTTGCCCTCAGAGACAGGGAGATCAGTGATGAAGTCCATCGAGATGTGCGGGTCGGGTCTGGGATGGGAAGGGGAGGAGCTTCCCAGGCTGAAAAGACCGAGGTATCTTACTCCTGGAGCACAACTCACAGGAACAGACAAATGCCTCAACATCCTGTCTCAAAGTAGGCCACCAAAACCCCCAAAAGAGTCATGGCAACTCTGAATGATGCGGAGCCTCAGGTGAACTTGGACAAATAGTATATCCTGAGGGGTATCTGTGGTGGCCAGGTGTTGCGGTTTCATTACCTCCCATTTGACGTTGGTGGAGGCAACCACCACCCTTTGGGGAAGAATAGGAGGTGGACTAGCCTCTTCTTGCTGGATAGGGCACAGACTCCTGGATAACACATCAGCTCGAGTGTTTTTAGAGCCAGGAATAAATGAGATGGTAAACTTAAATCTCGAGAAAAACAAGGCCCACCTAGCCTGTCTGGGGTTAAGCCTTTTAGCGTTCTCCAGATATATCAGGTTCTTATGGTCAGTAAGAACCACAAAAGGATGTCTGGCCCCCTCTAGGAAGTGTCTCCATTCCTCGAGAGCCAATTTGATGGCTAATAGCTCCCTGTTGCCAATGTCATAATTCAACTCGGGGCTAGAGAACTTCCTAGAGAGGAAGGCACAAGGTCGGAGGTGTGTGAGAGAAGGGGACCCC
This sequence comes from Rhinella marina, assembly GCA_900303285.1. Taxonomy (NCBI): domain Eukaryota; kingdom Metazoa; phylum Chordata; class Amphibia; order Anura; family Bufonidae; genus Rhinella; species Rhinella marina. The sequence goes on from ONZH01002874.1 coordinate 35,232, forward strand.
TGGGATAACACCGCCCCCAACTCCAACTTCTGATGCATCCACCTCTACTACAAATGGCCTGTCGAGATCGGGTTGAACCAGGACAGGGGCGGATGTAAATGCCCTCTTGAGGTTGGAAAATGCGGAGACAGCATCAGCCCCCCACCTAGATACATTGGCCCCTTTGTGGGTGAGGTCCTTAAGGGGCTTCACAATCTTGGAGAAATCCTTAATAAATCTCCTATAAAAATTGGCAAAACCCAGGAACCTTTGAAGGGCCTTAAGGTTCCGGGGTTGGACCCAATCTCGTATGGCCTGCACCTTGGCAGGGTCCATACGAAAACCAGAGGATGACAAAATAACTCCAAGGAACCAGATCTCTTCTACCTCAAAGGAACACTTAGGAGTATTGACATACAGTGAGTTATCACTAAGCCTCTTGAGGACCAGACGCACATGGTCCCTGTGGGACTGGATATCTTTGGAAAAGATCAAAATATCGTCAATGTACACGTGTACAAGTAACTGAAATAATCAGCAATGTGTGAGAGCAAACAGCTAGTTTAAATAGCCCTCCTGGAATCACATGACATTGCTGACATCACACCCAATCTCCACCCTCAGGCCAAGGAAGCACAGGTGAGGACTGAGTGGGTGAAAAGGAGAAAACCTCCCACCATCTCCCTGACTCAGGAGATATAGTGGTAGTGGTTCTCTGGCAACAGCTGACGCTAGGAGCCCCGGCATCCCAGGACCCCTGGCTAGCGTCAGCGCTGGGAATGACTGCGTCCCGTCTCCCAGCAATACCAGGACATGTAGTGCGTCTCACAGAATGACGCACATGAAACGCGAATCCTTACTGGATGTGAACCCCGGGGTTGACACCCTGCCCCTCGTGGCCAGCGAGGAGTGAGGGATGCCACGCCGAGGGGCCGGAGACCTGACATCCTAAATTCTTCTCTTCTGAAGTCTTGGCTAACACAGAACTGCCAATGTGATACTCAGGGCATTCTCTTTCCCCAGATGCATTATTTTAGATTTGGAACATTGAAATACAGTTTTCATGGTTTTGATCATTTATCCAGTAAAGCTAAATAATTTTCCATATTACAGTCACTTCCAGGAATGTGAACGCTATTGCAAACAGGCAAACCTTTTTGCTCTTGTGATGTGTTAAGCATGGGAGCCACTGACGTAGGGCTATGTGCCTTTAAAGGACTTACCCAGTTGCCAGTTCTTCTGCAGGGTGGCTTTTTGTTATTGGCTGTGGTGGATCACATGTCCCAAGGAAACCTTCCCTTTTATAATCCCTGGAAAAAGATCCTCATTCTTCTTTGGATCACTCACAGTCAAGGACAACAAAACTACTGTGTGCTACAACACTGTAGATCCCTCTCTTCTGATACCAGATGCATGCCTCCCAACTTTTTGGACGATCAAAGAGGGATACTTAGTAGAGATGAGCGAACATGCTCGTCCGAGCTTGGTGCTCGTTCGAGTATTAGGTTATTCGCATATGCTCGATACTCGGACGAGCATATCGCAATCCTCGAGGAAATGGCAACTTCCTCTTCCTGCATGTTAGGCGCCTTTTTCAGCCAATCAACATGCAGGAGAGTCTTTGGTACCTCCTAGCATCACGTGGGGCCCCTACAAGTCGATAACAGGGATTGGCTGGCCAGATCAGATGACCTGGGAATATAAGAATCTGGTCCCGCGCTGCTCGCGTCATACGCCGTCTTCATGAGATTAGGGATAGAGCTGCTGTCTATCAGGGAGAGTGTTAGGACCTGAATTTAGATGTTGGTTAGGCAGGAATCACCCACAAAGAACCCAACAGCCCTTCTAAGGGCTACAAGCACCTTTTTTTTTTGGTCTCCTCCAGGCTGCTGGCTGGGACTTGTAGTGCAGCTATCGCCATCTTGGCTACACACTGTACACAGTGACTGGTGGCAGAAGGGACAGCACGTGGTCCACACAGACCCAAAATAAATTGCCCAAAGTACTCATTTTTGCTGCTGCTGTACCTTGGCTTGCTGAGATCTGTAGTGCAGTCTAGGGAATACGTTTTTCTGTCATTTCAATACACTACAGTCCAGTGAACAATTATGTAGTGTACTATACAGTAGCGTCAGTCTAGGGAATACGTTTTTCTCTCATTTCTATACACTACAGTCCAGTGAACAATTATGTAGTGTACTGTACAGTAGCGTCAGTCTAGGGAATACGTTTTTCTGTCATTTCTATACACTACAGTCCAGTGAATAATTATGTAGTGTGCTGTACAGTAGCGTCAGTCTAGGGAATACGTTTTGTTATATATCCTACAGTGCAGTGAAAAATTGAGTGGTTTGGGGTGCAATAGCCACCGTCTAAAGAATACGTTTTTCCTCTTAGTCATATATACTACAGTGCATTGCGAAATTGTGTTGTGTGCTGCACACTAGCCGGAGTGTAGAAAATATACGTTTTTCCTCTCAGTTATATACTATACAGTGCAGTGCAAAATTCTGTCGTGTGCTGCACACTAGCCGGAGTGTAGAAAATATACGTTTTTCCTCTCAGTTATATATTATACAGTGCAGTGCAAAATTCTGTCGTGTGCTGCACACTAGCCGGAGTGTAGAAAATATACGTTTTTCCTCTCAGTTATACATTATACAGTGCAAAATTCTGTCGTGTACTGCACACTAGCCGGAGTGTAGAAAATATACGTTTTCCTCTCAGTTATATATTATACAGTGCAGTGCAAAATTTTGTCGTGTGCTGCACA